>GL501488.1:1149648-1167318 GCA_000149185.1 Mayetiola destructor | reverse complement strand
CACCGGTGAATATATAGTATATATATATATGTGTGTTTGTCCGTAACTAAGACTAATTGCGAATGCAATTCGAATAAATTACATTATAAAAATCATCATCATTGTTGTCAACGATGTTGAACGAATCAAGTTACTGTTTTGCGTCGCTCTTAACAAAAGCATCAACTTTATATTTTCATTGGAAATGAGCAAAAGTGAAACGAATAAAGCTGAATGCCATGATGTGCACTGTTATTATTCGATATGCAATAATTAAATAAATTAACTCTTTCTCTAAACATAATACATTTTACACAGACACATTGATTCATTCTACACATAGTCGAATGACAGATTGCAACTTGCGAACATGTACACGTATTGTGATTTGATTGTCTACTATAAACTAACGTAATAAAGCAATTATTACGTGTCCTGTGTGTGTGTGTGTGTGTGCGAATGAAATGAATATTAAATCATTGAGTGACTAATGCAGATCAAAATGTTATGGCCAAAAATAATCAGTCAGCACAACCATTTCGATAGGGAATGAAATGTTTCTGACCTTATTCGTTTCTTTTCCTTTTTTATTAAAAATTTTATATGTATAGATATCAATTCCCTATCTCAACTAACACCAGCCATTGAATATTTGTTAGGAATATTACCTCGATATTGTCCGGGCACGCCTAAATAATTTTGATTCACATTTGGAGGTGTTTGATGTAATGCTTTTTGTACCAAACCAGTTAAATTGGCTAATTGACGTTCCATGTGCTCGACACGAATTCGATGCAAATCCTCAGGCCTAAAATTCAAAAATACAGAAGAGAAAAATGATGAAAGAAAAAAAATTTCGACAATAATCAGTAAAAATTCAACAGTAAATTTGCTTGACAAACGAGAGCTCTGTTCATTTACATTCAATTTTAAATATGAACGAAGTGAAAACAGACGCTGAAAAGCTTTAATATAAATTAAGTTTAATATTATTATTTTTTTTTGTTCGTTGTTCGTACACATTTTTTGTCCCCTGAAAATTCTTCAACAACAATACTAAAATTGAGTTAATGCCTCGATGCAAAATTCACGAAGTGGATGAATTTGTTTGTCAGCGAATTTTCCGTATTTTCTCTATGGGCTGTGAGCTATGAGCTATGAGCATCACAATCGTAAAAATGATGATAAAATAAAGAAGTGCACACGGCACAGCAAACATGCGAACATCGCCGGAGCCCATCAAATGAAAAATTGACACAAATATGCATCGGTGTAGTGGTATTATTTCATGCCCTCATGCCTTGTGCACATTCAAATAACGTTTTCATTGTTTTCTGCTGTGAATCTCTTCACAGCCAACGAACATAACACATTGATTCGGAAATTGGGACCAGTTTTCTCTCTGCTTTTTTTTTCTTTTCATTTTTGTTGGTCTGACTGTAATGTGTGCGTATGGTGTGTTTTCTCTTGACGACAACAAGTACCATCATTGTAATATTCTCGCATTAAATAATAAGTAAATGAAAAATAATGACTGTATGGCAAACACGCATATCCAACGTTTGTCACGAAAGCTTCAAACTCCAGAATGACATTGTCTTTGTTCAGATCGGCGCTGAATGCTGAATCATCAACTCTCAGTCGCAACAGTTTCAACATTACAATATTCTTTTCTTTTTTTTTTATTTTAATTCTTTTTTTTTCGTCTCATTTTTGCTACTTTGATAGTTTGACACAGTAAGTCAGTCATTTGAAAATCCAAGACAATCCAAAATGTTGGTTGTCCTATCCCTCCTCCAAACGAACCCATTACATTTTACAATACGAAACGGTTATAATTTCGAACTTAATTCCATTGTAGTGTTGCATCGAGTGGCCATCCACAAAGTCTGTTAAATTGAGTTTACTTCTCGGGCTTCGATGGAAACCTATTTGATTGTATTTTAGCTGGATGAAAGTGACAAAACTCCGGAGAAAACATTTCCCGCCCGAAATATATGAAATCTGTGTCTAAATGAGGTTTTGATATCTTCGCATTTTTAATATCCGTAATCAAATGACTGTGATTAACCCAAATCCGTGCTCAACAAAAAAGTAAAAACAGTTTTTTTTTTTTGAAAAAAAGAACAAAAATCCATCGAAAATGCATTTGCTACTGACGTTCGTTCAGTGTTTTTCATTGATTGTGTTAACATCAACATCAGCAAATTCAACGAATTTATACGAAAACGGAACAGCATCAAGTTTAATGTTTATGTCTGATGACATCCAATGTTTGACACAAATGCCATTGACTGAATTGATAAAAATCCAACGAACGATCGCTTCATTACATGTGGTGTCTGACTACGATGCAAAGCAAATAACATCAAACAGTCAAAATCAAAGTGAAATTGAGTTGAGTGAATTACGTGAGGCACCGGAATCTGAAGCTGAAGAACGAACATTATTTCATTATTTCAAATGGAAAACTACAACAAAATCACCGTTAGCTGCCTCTCTTATTTCCACATCAAATGCATACGGAATGATATATCCGAACGGTTTAAGGTGAGCAACCCCCAAAATAAAAAACATTTAGTTTTTAGTTTTCAACAGGGGTATGAAATTTCACTGGGCTATGTAAGTGTTTCCAAACAAGTGAACGCATCACTTCTTGTGTTGATTTGCCCAGGAGACAGCTTCATTTCCTGGGACAATTTTCAGTGCCTGGACTTTACGCACCTTTTACTAACGAAATGAAATGTTCGGCTCTTTTTTCCGGTGAACGATTGGAAAACTGAAACACAGGCATAAATATGGATATCCAATGACAGGCGGATGGGAAGAGGAAAGACCGTCGAAAATTCAGAAAGTTTTGCATTTCAGTTTAACGGCACTTTCCTTTTTAGCATTTGCCGGATATTTATTGTGTATGATTGTACAAGCGATAAAAAGTAAAGGTGAGTGCCTCTCTCTCTATCCATAAAAATTTACAAGAGGCCATAGCCATTTGATCGGGGAAAAAAGTTCAGTTTCAATTGTACTTTTTTTCATTTTTGTTTTTGTTTTCGTTTCAGCAGGAACTACATATTTACATTCGGGCATGATGCAAATGGAAACAATGCCCGTTGTGATGGCAGGATCACAAACTGTGAACCGAATAACTGGTATACGACCATTACGTTTTCGGCGAAATACAAAATTTGCGACGGTTGCGGAACCAGATCCGGTCAGTTTATTCAGAGTCCTTGAGTCCGTTGCCAAGGGATATGTTCAGTTAAATCAAATCTCATTTTCACCCACTTAAACATAAAAAGTGGTGCCGTTGTGTGACACACTTTTGAATTAGTTTTTTTATTGAATTTTCACTTACCGCGTTGGATCATATATTTGGCCAGCAGCATTCCGTGGTATTCGACCACTTTTACCACCATACAAAGCGTATTGATCTTCGGATAATGATACATCACTATTCAAATGAACAATAAACATTTATAATTTTTACTTACATTTTAGTCTTTAGAATTTCCATCGGTTGAAGTTAATTAAAATGGCATATTTACCTCAATTCCTCGTCAATGATCGGTGCAACTGAACTGCCTCGTGTTCCATATTGGCTGTAATATGGTTCTTCATAGCTTCCACGCGTTCCACGTTCTGGGGAACTCATGTAACCATCTGTTTGATTCGCAAAACACAAGGAGAAAACAAAAAATCTTTTATTTTTCATTTCGAATTGGTTTGATTGTAATATGTATTTGAATTTCATTTGAATTCCGTAATTCATAAGCGCAAATCTACAAATAAAACTTCCATTCGTGGAAAAAATAAAGAATCAAATTAAACAAACACCCCGATTCCAATCCAAAATTAAAATACACAAATGTTATGTAAAACCAATACATTTGCTTTTGATTTGACTTGTTTTGTTTTGCAGTTTTTTTCTAGAATTTCATCGATTTAGAAATCAATCAGAATTTATTGTGAAAAAATATTTATTCTCGAAACGAAAACTATGGAAATGGTTAAGAATGAAAAACCAAATGTAATGCGGTATACCTGGTATACTGTAAAGTTGATCCTGACTGTAAGGATATTGGTTAGTCATGCTTCCTCTTGAACCATATGACCTTAATGGTTTTGCTGCCGGTCCTACACACACACGCGCACACACACACACACACACACATACATACAATATACAACAATTTACAATATTACAAACATCATACAGGGCATTTTTCAAATAAAGGACAAATACATTTCAATCGCGCCAAACACAACAAAACTTAAAACCAATGCAATGAATGGCAACCAATCGATTTCTATGAATCACAAAACAACTGAAATTTATAAATGAAATGAAAAAATTTGCTTTCATTGATGCGAAATGCGAACGCATGCAATGTTAAATGAAACTTCTAACGAAATTTGTCATAAAAAACCTCATTACGAACAAAATATAAAAGCGATATAGAATATCAAATTTCGATCAATAAATAATAATTGCTATAGAATGAACATCATCTCAATTCTCAATTGAACGTAAAACATGGATTTGAACTTACCAATGATATTTTTGTTACGGTCACTATACATTCCACGTGGTAATGTTTGGGCAGCGCCAACATAATATGGAGCACCTTTAGTACCCTGAAAGAAATAAAATTGAAAATGAAAATATGGATCATGTTTTGCAAAAAAATATAAATTCGGTTTGATTCTGGGGAAAAAACAAAAATCCCTAAAAACAGTAATCAAAATAAATGTAAAATACCAGCGATTTTCATATGAATAACGATTTCATTTCCATGATTTGTTCCGAAAACCTTAAATCATCAACAAAGTAGGAAGCATTTCATTTGGATATATTTGCCATGCGATTGGTTTCGTTTCTTCAAGCCACATAAATTTCAGTTGGAAGCATTGTGGCTAACAAATGTCACTTTCAATTCTTTTTTCTCTCTTTCTCATCCCTTAAAATGGCATTTGCCCATTTCAAATTGCATGGAAATGTTTTCTTTTCCATTCGAGACCATATACAACCAATTTTTTAGCTCATCTCGACTGGAATACTAAAGCCGCAAAATTATGGTTTTCGATTTCATTTGTTTTAAATACTACAATTGAATCCAATGAAATCCATTGAAATTGTCCGAATCAGTTTGTTTCATATGTATGTTGGCCAAAAAGCATTTAGAAAAAGTGTCATAATGAATGAAGAAAGACAATAAAAAAGAGACCTAACCAGCCGACCAACCGAATGTTGATCCGAATGAGCGATCTCCAATGTAACCGCATCATGTGTAATCTGTACGTTAATATTATACATAGATTTTGTTTGCCAAACATTTGCACCACATATGTATGCCAATTCACATTAAAGCGAATTTATGAGACACATATTTACCAAATCTCGGCCACTTTTTTTTCGTCTTCTTCTCCTTCATTTTTTTTTTTTTATTGCTCATAAGCCAAAGCTCTAGGGATACATCAACGAAGAGAAAAACAAAAGAAATAACGGAAAACGCACACCACAAACAAACGAACGAACGAATGAACGAATAAACGAAATACAAAACGATATTGCATAACCGAAACAATCGAATCAAATGACAATCCAAAATGAAAGTGAACATTATAAAGAAAAACAAAACTAAAGACAGTAGAATGAATACGTGATTATTTATTTAATGTTCAATGTGTGTTTTCGGCTTCTGCTTGGGTGCTACATGTTACAATTCACCAGTCTGTGATGAAAATGATTCAATACACAACCGTCCAAAAGCCAAAGATGGTCTCTGTCATTCACATAAACATTTGTAATACTTTGATATTGTTACTGCATCAAAATAATGATGATGAGTGAACCTCGATGACTTATTTGCTTTGCAGACATTTAACATTTAATAATACACAATCGTTTCCATGTCAAATCATAAATAATTAAAAAAAATTGACAAAATATAAAATTGGAAAACATAGAGTTGGCACATTCATCTTTTGTCTGTCATTTCTAGCAGATTAAGTAATAATTCAGGTAATCGATTTGGATCAATAACAAAATTTGGACTGTTATTAAGTACATGAAAATGGATTTTATTTGAAATTTATATATTGCACATGCTGAACAATAGATTTTTTTATTGAAATTCCAACATTTTATATGAATTTGTTCATCGATGTTTGCCATTTTATAGAATTGAAATAAATTTCGTTCGGTTCAGACTTCAGACGTCTACGGGTCCGCGCGAATATTTCTGGATGTATGCAGGTTTTTGTGGGGCATTGTGAATATGGTTTGGAGTTTGGAGATATACTACATTGTATGTGTTTGATGCATGATCCACTCGTCGGAATCCAATTTCGACCGTTTAAATTTTGAATGATACAACTATGTTGTTATAAACAGGTTGAAAGTTGGAAACCATTATAATTTATTCATTGTTTTGAATTCATCGAATCTGATATCCATTTGTATTCTATTTCTATGAATAATTTAGACCAATGATGAGCCCTACAAATCCAGAGATGTTTGGTTTTTTAGTTTGTTTTAACTTTAATTTAACATTTTTTTAGTCAAATTGAGTAAATATTTTGCGTATTATATGGTCATATCAAATTGGATTATCGTACAATGAATGTGCCAGTCGGATTTTCCATTCGCAGGTAGGAAAATGTCAAATTCTTTGGACCTAGGAAATTTTAAAATTTTATCACACATCAAAAGCTTTTATTCTTTTAAAGTATTTAGATGCATGTTAATCTGATTTGGTATTTTCGAGCCTGAAATTGGCATTTGCATATCGTTCGAAACGAACGATATAATAAATATATGGAAAATTTCAATCGATAATGGTAAACAGCTAGCAGTAACCAGTGAATAGCTGAACATTAAAGATTCTGATATTTTATATTTCATTTTTTAAATTGAATTCTAATTCAGTCCATGGTACCGGATGCTGCAGATTCCTCCAGATACTTCACGAGCTTGAAATTTGAAGTTTAAAGAAAAGTGGAAAAAGAAATTTAAACTCATTTAAATTTTATTTTTCTTTCAATCTTTTTTCTCTACGAGAATCTTTCACTATTGAAAAAATAGACGGAAATAAAATTGAATTTTGCCATGGCACTGACAGAGCTTCATTGGATGTAATATTGAAAACGAAAGATAAACATTCCTCAATGAAGTAAACATGACGTAGATGGAATATTGAGCATTGAGCATCGTCTGGAATTCAATATTTGTACGTGCAATGTGCAATGCATAAATGACAAAGGGGAAAATGCAAAAGAACCCAAAATTCGTACTTTCATTGCGAATAATGAATAATAATGAATAACGAACAACGGATAACGAATAACAAATACCTTCGGTCTGCGGTACATATTGGCTGTCTACTGTGTACCGTGTATAAATGCATCATGCATTTGAATATAGTTTTTCTTGATGGCAGACATTGAATTCTTTGGTGTTATTGGTGATGAGGTGCTTCATCATTGTAAGGCATCGTTAATAAGATCGCATCAACTAGTTTTGGCATTAAAAACCCACACAGAAATACAAACATGCTATTCAAGTAATTATGTAATAGGCACAATCAAGAAACGCTGAAAACCAAACACTAAACAACGATCGCTCAACTTACGATATTCACGAATCGGTGATTTTGGTAAATGGTTAAATACAATGGATGAAAAGATATTGTAATAAAATTAAATGCCGGAGAAAGATAATATGACAGCAAAGCAAGAAACAAGTGAAAAATGGTTACCGCTGTGAGAGACTCGACAAACCTGCCATTCTCTCTCTCCCCCCCCTCTCTCTCTCTCTCTCTCTTATCTCTCTTTACCTCTTCCTGTCCTCTCGCTGCACACACTTATTCTCGACGGAGGTGTACGAATTGAATACATATTTATTTTTTTTTAATTTAAAACATAAATTTGCCAATTCTGATACAAAACCCACAAACCAAAACTGACCAAAATTTGCCGGAATCACAAAACAATGCAACTGGCAGCCATACATTTACGCGCATACAGAAAAAACAAACATTTGATCAAATCACAATGAAGAATGTATATTGCAACATTACATAAATGGCATAAAATAAACTACTAGATTGCTATCATATATTTGCAAACGATAACACTAAAAACACTAAACGAAGTTTGAAGTTGGAATTAAATGAATCGGATACGTTTTTTGCAAATAGAGAAAACTCTTTTTGTGTTAATAAACGTAGGAATTGAGTTGTATGTATAAGAGTTGCTTTTTTTTTTAAATATTTTGCACAAAACAGTTACACCATAATGAACATTGATGATTTGTCATTCATATGAGAAACATGCGAATCGGTAACGATAAACAAGAAATGGTTCAGCTTTTGAGCGAATTTTGGGAAAGTAAATTGCATCTTGTGTAGACCGAATTGATAATCACAATTTCGTCTGTAAAAGTAGCGTTTTACAGTCGACTTTCCATTTTTCCGGAAAAAGTCAAATTTAATCATGTTACCGTCATGATTACGGTTGGAAAGTTAAAGCGCACCGAGAACAGAGAGTTCATTATCATCTTTGGGATACGGGCGAATAAATGTTGTGATTATCGGAAATTTAACATTTCAACCGAAGCATTATGATTTATCACACGTGAACGTAAGTTAAGTTAAATTGAAAATATTCTCGGTCCACCACAGTCAACGATCTGGCAACAGATCTAATTTCATTTCACGGCTATGAATTGTTCATATCATTGCAATGCAATATGTTTGAATGGGGTATGGTGTGTGTGGTATGACGAGACAAAGTGGTATCCATTCAAACGGTTGACTGATGCGTAATTTATTAATTTATATATTGCATTGCAACTCAAAGCCATATCAATGTTGGTCGACGCTATAAGTTCAAAAACGAAATTACTGACAATCAGCCCATCTGTGGTCTCATGTTTGCGAATGTGTGGGTATGTGTATATGGTATGAGTGTAACGTAAGATATGTAAACATTTCGAGCCCGTCTCGTGCATTTTTCATTATTTCATTGTTGTAGTCGTTTGTTTATGCTGTTAACTTTTTGCACCCGTAGCCGATTCATGTATTTGTAAACGGTTTATGTTTTTGGAGTTGCGGCTATTGATTCATCGTTCATCATCATCGCGTCATTGTTGTTGTTGTTTTTTTTTTCGTTTACTACTGCAGCATTGAAACGAATACGAACAAGAGAAGCGAATGAGAGCGAATTGGTGGGCTTTGTGAATTCGAGCAGTGGAACTGTTTTAGTCGATTGAAAGTGAATTTTGTCGTTCAGTGTTTTATGCGTCTTCAAGAATAGCGGGTTGGTTTGCAAAGAAAACGAATTAAAAAGAAAATTATATGAAAAAAAAACCGAGAAAAAAAAAGTATAAGTACTGGCCGGACAGAAACGAGTAACAGAAAGTTTTGAAGTTTGAACTTGGAGCGATCGTAAAAAGTTAACAAAGTGTCGTTACTTTTTCTTTATATTTTTTGGCAGATGAATTGTCGAGCCAAGATGAACTTTGGCGTGAAAGTGACATTTTTAATAGGTTTAGTTTCGGTGAATTGCATTGATTTAACCGACTGGAAACCGATTGTTGGTGCAAGTTCTAATTTAAATGCCATACCATCACCAATTGTAGTCAATCCAAATATTATCGGTTCATCGTCAAGTAGCAAAAGCACAATAACATTCAATGGTCAAACAATAACAACCAGTATTGGCGATGATGCAAATATAAACGATGCGATCGGCTCTACGTTAACCGTTGATTCATCTAGTGACTTAAATGGGGTTACTATTGATACAGAAGGCCGATATTTGGGCTATCCGGGAAAAGTCTTAAGCGGATTTCTATCAGCCTCACCAATCGTAAGTAGTTTTAATTAAGGGAGTAGTGTATCATAATTGCATTCAATCCAATCGGTTACCAGTTATCGAGCTGTCAACAGTTAACAGAATCGACGACAGATAAAAAAAAAATCAATCATCGCATGAATATGATTGATAAATCATCATCAATGCAGTTTTCAATTAAAATATTTGCATATTGATTATTTTACTGTTCGCTTTACGCGAAAAACTCTCATTATCGTTAACCACCCAGCTCATGTTCCAATCAGCAACCACATTGTAAATAAATCGATAAAAATCCGTTGAATCATTGCAAATTGATCGCAGAACTTGTGCGTTTGTATTTGACGTTTATTCAAACAGAAATAAGTACTTCTCATGGTATTCGAAATCGGTTTAACTGGCCAAGTTTTTATAGATGAAAACTTTACAAAAATTCATTCAATTCACCATTCGAACACCAATCCTCATTCGCAGAACGATAAAATGCATTTTTCCTTAAATTAATGATGAAATACATATTGGAAAACACGGAACACGGACATAACAGTCAATCAAATCACAATCTGCCATTGCGCCTTGCTTTTTCCTCAATATATTCACGGCTATTTATTAACTAACAGAAATTGTCAGCATCAACGTTACAAGCATAGGTTTTTGAGGCAATGACGACCAACAAAGAGTAACTTTCAATTGGCAAATCATAAAAAAGGAAAAGAAAAAAAAACATTTTTGCGCACAGAATTAATAGCATTTGATGCACTTAAATCAACACTCTCAACACACAATTTCACAAAACACCATTTTCAATTTCGAATCGTGTTTAAAACTTTGTACATCGAACAGCCGAAGTTGTTCGGAACTTCGAATAAGTTGGAAATGCCAACGATTTTAAATTGAATCAATGGAGGAAAACAGCATATTTGATTGAGCATTGAATGGCTGATTGTATACACTGCTGTTGTGCATACAGTGTATGGCATGTGTTTGATATATTCAATGTTCAATGCAGCGCTGAATGTTCATCCAGCCATTAAATGAGCAGTGAAATGGACAAACAAGAATTGAATATTCGAATGTAAAATGATTCGATGCAAAAATGATGTGAACAAAAATGCCTAAAACGTCGAAGAAAAAAAATGAATTCCAATTCGCGCCCGGTGATATTTTTTACATAAAGCCGATTATTCATTTGATACGAGGTGCAAGTTGCTAAAGAAAAAGCTTAATGTTTTATGTTTGTAATGAATGAATAAATTGAAATTTTTTTGTTGATGAACAACTTTTCAATTAGTTGAGTGCGGAAACATCAACTATAAACTATTCGAAATTTGAATTCGTTAGAGTCATCGAAATAGCTCATTGCAAGTGTTGGATGTCATTTTTCGTGTATCCATTACAAAGCAAATGGACTTTTGAGGGGATTTTTTTGCTCATAACAAAACCGAAAATATACGATTTTTCAACAATATACGATAACGATACGTATTACATGAATCAGTGTCATAACCAGCGCATTTTCCAGTTTTTTTTTCTTCACATTTTTCTAATTAAACTTCAATTGAAGTTGTTTTCATGGTAAAATTTAATCAAACACACTGTATCATTACCGATGACCTGTTAATCCAAATAAAAATATATGTTTAAAATTCAATCGTACTCATTAACAAACCGATCCGAATCATTCGATCATGAATTCCATAAACCATAAGCCACCGTCGAATAAGCCACTATATTGACTTTAGTCAAGTCGTGCCTTTGTTAACGTCTCCATCGGAGTCCAATATTTGTTTATTTAGTTTTTTTTTATCTATTCCATTGTAATAACTCGACATTGAGATGTCGAACATTGTGAACTAATGTGGCCTATCGCATAATTTGTAATAAAAACTCCAACCACTTTATTATTACGATTATTATTTAGTAATCAAGATCAATTGGCTATTTTTTGTTATGTTGTTTATTATGTGTTTGTCGGAATGGGTTCTTTTTTATTCATCTCTTTTGTGAGGTTAAGCAATGTTACGGTACTGGCAACAGCAATGGCAGCGCACCATGCAAAACGATTGACATTCAAAAGACTCAAAGTGTTTCTTTTGGCGTATGAATGAAATATTGACTGAAAAACTGTTTTGTAAATCATCATCGGGTTGAAAGTTCCCGTTTGGTCTTTTTTTTCTCTTCTCGACACAATGATGAATCACGCATTTGAGTAAAGGCTGTAGTAAATGGGGGAATGATATGTATCCAAAATTAATATATGACCTGTCTGAATGTCGATAGAATGATTTTGGGAATGTTAAATTTTTTTTTTTTTTTTTTTTTGTAGGGGATTTGATTGATGGTGTGTCGGTGCCCGGCCGGGTAAGGCATATTTCAAATCAGGCAACTTTGAAGCCAAAAATCATTTAAAACTTTTTGTCAGGGGAAAAAATAAATGACATTCATTTCTGATTTTCAGTAACCTTGATCTGGGATGAGATACGCACCAATTTTTCGTAGGAATTATTTTAACAAATGAGTCAATTTGCACAAGAAAAAATTATGATTAATTGTTTTTCTTTGCCCTTGAAACCTGTGACCAATATTCAACATGGAACACATGAATTAATTGTCATTTTTTACTTTTTGTCATTTCTCATTTCAGCCAGCAAATAATCAATGTTCGTTGGAAAAATATGCGTTCGAAAATGAGGGAACAATTCAATATGACACAGCCATTCCAAAGCTTGAACAATTCACATTATGCGCTTGGATGCGTTTCACCAATCATAAAGGCGATCATTCCATTTTCACATATTCCGGTAAGTTAATAATAATAATTCATTCGATAATTTGGATGACCGTTGAGTGTTAAGCGGATCATTTTAAAACGCATGGAACATCTGCGCTAACGCAATGCGAACGCAGCACAGCTCAATATCATGAAAAAAATAAAATAAAATCTGCTGCACATCTTTCCCCAACGTCACATGAAGTTTGATCGTTTCATTTTGCGATTATTATGCTTCGGAAAGTTCTTGGGAAATGGAATGGGCCAAGCATCTATCTTATGATTCAAAGTAATGATGGTTAAGCTAGCTATATTGAAATTTCCACACTGAAAAACGAGAATTTTTCAATTTATTACTTTGCAAATATTTGAATAAGAATCAATATCATTGCATTAAACAAAACCTCCGAACCAAACGGCAATGGAAACAAATTTCAAATTTCAAATAGCTCTCGATTCGAGTCAGCATTTATCGTTTTCATTGCAATTGCGATCACAATGTGATTGAATCATTTAAATTGTAAAGAGACAATGAAAAACTTGTATATATGCCGAGCTCAAGAGAATTTCAAATTGAACTTCATTCGTTCCATCGAACTTTTATTTGAAAATTTATATTCAGCAGATTGTTTGGTGTTTGACATTCCGAACATTGAACACTTTGGCAAGAATATAATTTAAAACGAAATGATAATTATTATTTTAATGGAGTTTCAATATTTGCTCGGTTCAACTTGAATGAAGCACATCAAAAGTTCCGATCCGATGAATTGGATGAAAAGATGAAAAAATTATAGCACTCAAAAACTAAAACAAAATATCCGGATATTATGTAGTTTCCTTTTCCGATTCAAAAGATTTGCTAAACATTGGTCCGAACACAATCACATTGTCGAAATAAAATCTTCAATATTTTCACTTCCCACAACCATATTTATGTTTGGCATAAATTTTTTTTACACATTTAATTAATACTTTTGATATGTACTTTTGTTAAACTAGGATTCGAAAGTTGAGAATTTCCCATTTTTGCAGTTATCATATTTCCTGATTAATTTAAAATCCTCTTTTGAACAATGAGACTCCATTTACGGATTTTGTGGCACAATAAATTTTCAAACAATCTGTAGTGATATGTGTTTGCTCTTCAGCCTCGACGATTAACTTTGCCGTGTTCACTGTGAAAACTGAAATGCCATACACTAACCGACATAATAAAATAAGAATTTCAACTGAAAAATGTTCCAACATTGGAGCTTTCAAAGAATTTGTATCTGGTGTTTGTGATGTTTGTTGAAAACATTTCATATAAAATGAGCTTTCATTGGTTTTTATTGCAATGGCATCACCAATAACCAACAACCAACAGCAACAAAATTCAATTTTCTCGTTCCAAAAGCATGTGGCTTTCATTTTTGAAACAATTATCCTTGTTGGTGCATTGAGCCGTATACAGTTTACACCATACACCGTATACCATACCATACACTAGATTATTCAATTGCGTTTATAAATTCCTTCGAATTGATTACGGATTAGATAAACTTTTTGAATGTGCCAATGGAGAAATTTTGTATGGTTTATGCTATGCTTGCCATGAAAAAACACAGCCGATGCGGAAATGAGAGAATAATTTTCACAGTTTATGTCATGTGTGTCTGTTAGTGAATCAAGAATCAATTCATCGGTTTCATCAGCCATCAATATTTGCAGTAAATGTTAGAGTCAACAATAATTTTGAATTTCAAATTAATCTCCATCGTGCGAACTGAATTCCGGCAACATTTATTGAGTTTTAAACGAATTCCAGAAATGGTATTCCCATTTTCAATCTCCACGGGTTGGCTTCCGTTTTCTTCAATAATGTACTTTTAAAGGCGATTATAGAATGCCAGTTTGCAGTTTGCAGTGAATGTAAAATCTTTTCGATCGAAATCGATATACAATGTCAATGTCCAAGTTTTCCCATCGGGAACACTTTGAAATGCATTTTGATGTAATCGATGTGTTTGTGTGTGTGCACTTTGACCAACCATTCATTGATAGATGTGAAATTTATATTGGATTTTATTTGTCCTTTTGAAGCAAATGAAAGGAAAACTTCAAACCGCCACTACGCATTTCGATTCAAGTCATTTCTTATTGAAAATTTCGATCGACAATCCGAAATCAATGTTATTTTATTCGAAGCGCATAAAATGTTTTATACTTTTATTCATTTATTCATTTGCTTCTTTTTCGGTTTTGTTTCGTTCGTTCAGAAACAGAAGAACTTCATTATATGATTATTCCATTCTCAACTCAACTACAATTGAAAAACTTTATATATCTCCAAAAGTTTTCTCTCGCTTTGGTTTCCGTTTACTACCAACCACCAGCTAACAATCAGATAAAGATATGATATAATACGGTGGCAGGAACATTGGATAAAGGCAATCAATTCAATATTTATTTATATTCAAGTTGCGACAAAACCTTTCGGAAACAATTTATTCAGTATTCAATGCATGCGCCGGGTTTTCATTACACAGCTTTCATCGACTGGACATCGATGGATCCAACTAAAAATAAATTCCAAATTTATGTATTATAATAATTGATTGAATTACTGCTTCAGTTTTAATCGGCTTTACTGATTTTCCCAAAATTGATTCATGAATTAATTGAATCGATATTGATTATAACATGTTCATTATTTCTCATGGAAAGATGTTATTAACGAACAAAAGCTGTAATATTGATCGATTTATAGCTAATAACCAATTAGCAAATCGTTGCATTCATCCTCTAAAATCGATATTTTGCTTCTTTTTGATGCGAGTCATCTTTTTTCATGCCTTTTTTATACGGCAGCCACTTATGTTACTTAATTTCAAATGTGCACATTTTTGATTGAAGTACAAATCCAAAAATGAGCGATTAGTCGGCCACAAATTTCCATGATACGCATTCGACCGGAAACTTAAAATACATATATCTTTTTTGAGCAAAATATTTCAAATAAATGTCTGTTACTGAAGAATTCCAACGCTATGGAGATCTACTATAGAAAACGAAATTCCGAAAATATTTGCACATACCAAATAAACACGTTCAAATGTTTGTTTTCTTTCCAACATTAAATAAATGTTCATTGAATTGGAATTATTGTCACACAGACAACAATTCGTTATTATTATTTTTCGTTTTAATTTCCGTCTGTTTAATATCTTAATATTGTTGTTGATTGTTTATGCAATTCAAATTGTGAACATAATTTTCTTTGTGGAGATTTTATTTGTTCAAATGGTGGTTAAAAGATTCGAATATAAAAGCAAAAATCGACCAATCTGATGAAATTCGACATTTGCCAGAATTGTGTGTTGTATTCGGGTCTGAAGGGGTCTAATATAATCCAAGTGAATGAATGACACAAACTTCTTGTGTATGTAAAAGCCAAAAAGAAAAACTCGTGAAAATCTACAAATTCGAGTCAAATACTGAATGTGTTACGCAAACGTAAACCAAATTGTTTTTTTTTTTTTCGTTTCTTAACGAATAAAATGGTAAATAATTATTATGAAAACATATTCCACTGTACACTTGTACAATGTACTTCGAATGCGTGAAAATATAGTCTTTTGTCACATTTTATAATGAAAAATAATTGTTTTTGTTTTGTTCGTCTTGCGAATGTAATTGATATAAAGACAGAGGCGCACAATGGATCTGATAAAATGTTGAAAGCAAAAAATTAATTCTTTTTCATTATTATTAGTATTATTGTTTTGTTATTTGTTCGATGTTCGAAGCATATGTAACAATCAGGAAATTCATGAAATATATACATTTGGAGCATTTCGATTGCGACAAATTATTCTGAAAATGAAACCAAACAACTAAATATATCAAATATACACAAATGTAATAGAATCCTATTTATATTCCACCCAAATCGAAGCCTATACTTTGAAGCAAGTGGAAAAATCCCTTTGTCAAATTGTCTATTTTGTAGGTTCTTTTTGCAGTGAACGTTTTAGCAGATTCATTAAAAGATGCTGTCAAAGTTCAAATCGAAATTGACATAACTTTTTTCTGAATCTTTTTTCTTCTCTTTTCTTCCATTTTTCATTTCATGTTTGTCGGATTGTTTTGTGAATGACGTTGGGATGACTCTGCAGTTGACGGTGAACCAAGAGAGATTCAACTTTGGGTGGCCAATACAAAAGAAGCCAGTTACCTTTCACTTGCCGTTCATGGACAATCTCTGTTCAGGTAGATATGAAAAACTCCTTTTATATATTGAAATATTTATTTGCTGTTTGTGTTGGGTGTCAACTTTTCACCTTTCAACCATTGCTTTTCAGAGCTTTAGATAAAACATTCATTTCGATTTTAAATGAAAAATTTCCGATCAAATAACCGCATGGTTTTTTGCAAATGTTGGATTATGTGTGGCTCATATGAATGGTCTGCAACCACAAAAACAAATAAGAATGCTACTGAACGTTTTTTTTTTTCTCAGTTGTACTCAATCGATCCATAACGTGGCAAGTGGGATCGAGATATTTGAATGTAGGATGTTTGGGACATTCAATCGATGTTTTGGCATTTGAAATTATTATCATATGAATGGTTTGACCATCAGTCAATCAACATTTTTATTTATTTGTTTTATTTCACTTCAATGAACGAATGCCATGATTAAATACTGCGGTTATTGAATTTATATGTAAACTGGTTCAGTAATAATGTTTAACATATTTAACATATGTTCAATAGCCAACCTATGAATGAACGAATGAAAGAGTCGCACACTTCAACATTATTATTCATTCAGTTTCAGTCAAATGTTTTGAATGATTTTTTTTTTTTAAATAGATTTGAAATATGGAATGCACTTAGTTTGTCATTCAGGTGATGCTAATAAGTTGAGAAGTTCAATTTTTACATTTTAATGATTTGAAAATAAATGAAAATCGATCGATACAAATTCTCGATACTTTTGCACAACGTTGAGGTCTATTCAATTCTCAAATGAATTTCATTAATTAATGTCAACGAAATGAATACCAAGCACCGTCCGT
>GL501488.1:1130571-1143790 GCA_000149185.1 Mayetiola destructor | reverse complement strand
GAATGTTGGCGGTCGCCATAACATTTTCAAAACCATCGCAACATCGCATTGCGATGAAATATGGCAAAAACTGTCGATATACTTATTCCGAAACGATGCGCAATTTTGACGATATTCGCTAGATCAAAGAATTGACATACGGTTTTTTTTTCTCTTAATCGTTTTCTTTTCGTTGGCTTTCCATTCCCGGTGTTGGCTATGATAACAGTTGTTTCGAATGAATCTTTATGAATATCGGAAGTTCATTTTTTCTCCTCTTCGTAGCCATATGTTAAATGCATAGAATATTGGCACGTGGTGTTTGCTGTTGACTGCTATGCTTTTATTCGATATTTGATATTCGTATTCGACATATTTGTGGATTCAGAAGAGAACAAGAAAAAGAATCATATACAATTTATATGAATGCAAACATTTCGAAACATCTGTAAACAAATTGGATTTATTTTTATTCACGCATTTCATCGAAGCAAATGAATTGAAAGCATTTTTTTACATTTTATTATCGTGAGCGGTGCACCGTATTTAGAATGTTGTTCCGTTTGAATGTTAACGCCTCAGTTCGACCCAATCGACACACGAACATTATTGTCGAATTGCAATTTTCTACACTGCATCCATTCCATATCAATAAACTTAACGGGCCATGTGTTGAACGAATGATTGTTGTTGGAGCTGTTCGGTAGCAATGTAACCAATTTCATAACTAAATATTTTATTTTGTCGATTTGATTTGAACTTCAGCATCAACTAAAATTTACATCGAACCCATAACAGATGGAATTTTTTAACACAAATAATTTCCAATCGTTTTCTTGCTACTTGAAATCAAACCACTTAATGGCGCTGCAAATAGTATCATGAATAATTTTGATGCGCACTAACTGAAAATAGGTAAATGGTAAGAGTTTTTTTTTTTGTTTTGGTCGCAAAGAGGGGAACACATTATTTGGAATAACATATTCCATAAACTCCCGAGCATTCTGTTTGATAATTGGGTTAAATGGCCAGGATTATGTAAACTACGTTCAATTATTCAGATAACGCGCAATTGGCGTGTGGTAATAATAATACAATTTATGCATGTACTTTACACACTTGTGTGGTATATATTCAACATTTACAGCTTTGTAGTAGACAAAAAATACCAAATTAATCTTCTAACAATGGAAACCAGCTGAGTAGCAAATGTGTTTCCCTTTTTCAAACGACAACCGCCAGCCAGTCACATAATATGTCATCTTATGCCATTTATACGCAATACAAACTCAAGATTACAGTTATTAATGTGTGTTACCTTGATCATTTTGTTGATTTTTGCCTTTGTCATTTTGCCAATCCTCTTCTGAAATGAAACCAAGAATATGAATTAAATGTCGAAAAAAAGAACATTCGAAATTTAGATGGGTGGTTACACGAATTCATTAGTATTTTAACACGGAAACAACGATTATACAGAAATGTGAAGAAGAAAAAGAAGAAAAAGAAGAAGAAGAAGAAGAAGAAGGGGAGAAAACGATGAAAAATTGATGTAACATTTTGATGAAGCTGATTAAAAAAAAAGATAGAATACGACTTGGTTGGGCCACTCCTTTTCAGCATATTATTCAACCCATTTTTATCACCAATTTGTTCAAAATATGAAGTCATAATCTTTCACTTCTTTTTCTTACTTTTTTTTTATTTTGCATACCGCAAACCCGAAGAGTTTACGGTGTGCAATGTTGAACATGTTGGAACCCATGCAAAATACGTTTTGTGATTCACAAAATTGAAAGAAATCATTTTATTCCTTTTCTTCCTTTTTTTCGAAAAAGAACCGCGATAAAAATAACAACAAATACAAACAAAGTTTGAATCACAATTTCTTTCTCGTTTTTCTACATCTTATCATTGGGACATTCTCTTGCAGAGTTCAAATCTCTTTCTTTGTCCGCATTATAATCGGACGTGGCGTTACAGATTCGTTTGCATAGTAAGATACATACAGATTTTCCGTATTCTAAAGCTTTCTGGAAAATGGAAAAAAAGCATTTCATCTGCTCCGGATCTTTTCTTTTTGGCATGAAATTTCGCGCTCGCATTTCGCAATGATGCCATGGACTATTATCATGAAAATGTAATATTATCACAGAAACGATGGTATTTCGCTATTTTTCTTCATCTTCTTATTCTGCTTCATCATCATCTTGTTTTCATTCAGAATTTTCGTTTTCATTTCTTGTTTGCAAATGCTTAAATCTTCATTGAATGTCTCAAAATCCGAATGGAAAAATGAAAATCTGATTTCATATTTCAAGAGCTCCAAAGTTGTTCGAATTCGAACAACGATCTGTGCCACTTAGATTTTCTTGAGTCTAGAGTAAGTTCGCAAACACAATAGCATTGAAACCGTTAATCATTTTTCGATCAATCTCAAAACTTTGAAACACATATTTCCTCTTGAAGAAAAAGTACATTTTCGATTTTCAAATAATGTGATACAAGTGAATCTTTGCAGAAGAAAAACCAAAATAAAATTTTTTGAATAAAAATTGATAAATTGTTTACCTCCTTCACGACCTTTTCGTTTCTTTTTTGATGTGCTCGATGAACTGTTTGAGCTACTTTTATCTTTGCTTTTCCAACGGATTAACATTTTGCACAACTAAATGATATTCGATTTGTTTGTCGATGGATTTATTTTTCACTTTCGAAAAGTTCAAAAACCAAAACTTCCGTTTCAGAACCCGTTTGAAATTGTCCGTCCTTAAATTGTTACTTTTTATTTTCCTTAAGTTTTCGTTTGTAATTTGTTCTTTTTGAAATCGTCGAGCAGAATTTTATGGTTTTAGTTTTCAAATGAATGTCTTTCACTTTCTATTTACAGCACAGCTCATTTGGTGCTGCAAAATTCGAATGGTTCAAGTATTAAGAATAAAGTGGGATAGAAAATGGTGAAAAAAATTGCAATAAATTCTTCTTGAGTTGGGCTTCCTTCGTAATTTCACCTGAATCCGTGAGCTCAGGTGAGGAATTTGAAAATGCATTGCAATGCTTTTAGGTTTTTTTCTTTTTATCTTTTTCTGTATGAAAAAAATCCCTTCTTTTCGCTGTTGATGAGAGTCGAGCGAAAAATAAAATGTTTTCATCGCATCAATCTTTATAACGTTGGACACTCATCAAACAATTATATCACCGTAACGAAGTGAATTTTTCACTCAACCGATGTGTCTTCATCGTCGTTAGAAAGACAATTTCATTTTAATCAGTGAACTTTTTCAAAAATAAAAACCTTTTTCGGGCCGTTCAATGACCATTAACATTGTATCGCCGGTTTTCATGCAAAAAAATAAAAAAAAATTCTTCGGAAATTTGTATAAAACATGTTTACGTCAGAAACCAGTAATGACGTCATGCTGTGAATGGATTATATTCATGTTGAGTTTAAATTGTTTAAGAATTTGTATATCAAGCATTAAGATGCATTGTGCATAAAATGCATTCGAACAATTTGTATTCCAAAAGAGAGAGTGAGACTTGTTTCACATCATCCATTCGATCCATGTTAGCAAATATTTATTAGAATATCCCAAGAATGCATTATTGTCCTATGCATCGATTCAACTGTGCATTTTGCAAACACATATTGTAGTGTTTTCAAAATCGACCAGATCATAATCTGTGTCATAATACCGTAAATCATTCGATAAATTGTAGTTTATTTTAGCAGAGAAACAAAGTTTTACTCTTCGTCATACTTTATTGCCCGCATTGTAATATAGTAAAGCCAACACACAGCCACCATCGCCATAGAGCAGCAAAAGTTATAAATTAATACTAACTTTGTTCGAAGAACAATTTATTTTATGTACTGAAATAAATTCAAAGAAGCATCCTGAACAAACTATGGTGGGATTTAACTGGGATCAATCCAGTATTTTAATGAATTTAGCTAACAAATGAATGGATTCTTTTATTTCAAGTCATGAACAATTGATAAAACGAAAATAGAAAATGGATTTCATTGAAAATGTGAACAGAATTCTATATTCTCCTATTTTCTCTCACTTTGGTGTTCGATGTTGACAATATTCTAACATTAAATGTGTATTTGATGACGAAAACATAAAAGTTGACGCCATTCAGTATTTCTATGCTCATAGAAGAAGCTTTTCGCAAATGAAACTAAAATTATACACGGCTTGAAACATGATATTTAACATTAGAATGTTTTTTCGGTTGGCAACAATAGCACAAAGAAAAAGAACCATGATTGTCACCTTTTTTACCTTGCATCTCATCAAATGACACCATCCTATTGTTCGCAACAATAATTACGACATAAAGTAACGATTCCTCAGGTGAACATTAAACATACAAACGATGAACGTATTAAAAAAAGGGTATAGTTCAACTTCAATTACGTTCGTCTTTCGTGATGTTTATATAAATGAATGTTCATGTTGGCCCATTCAACATCACTGTTCACAAACAGCAACAACACGTCGTGGCATATCAGAATGTGTGCGGAAAAAACAGAGGCTTTTCTGAATCTTTCTTGTTGTTCAAAGCATTAATAGCATATAAAAATTACTTGCTTTCACCAAATGAAATGGTGTTGGACGAGGCCAGCAAACGATGAGAGAAATGAGAAGAATGGAGAATTCAATTTACGAGATCGTTTTCAATTCGTAAACACTGAACACAATGTCGGTCAATGCAACGCACAGAATTAAAAATATGGAAACTATTTCTTTTCATACGTAAGCCCTGCATATTACATAAATATACACGGGAATGGCAACGATATGTTGGAATCCTATTCAAACATCCACATTCTTTTGACTCGATTTTTTTTTTTTTTTTGCTAAAGTTTGTGTGTCGAAGAAGGAAAGCTAAGAAAAAAAAGACGTTCATTTGACGCCATTTTGCTCGCATCCATTGCCACATTATTCGCATTCAAAAGTAATCATCGTCGTTGTTGCAGTTAAAATACCAGTGGCACCAAGTCGAAACACAAAATTCCATTTGCCATTTCATTTTTTATCCCATCATTTTGCTATCGAAAAATGTTGTATGTGGTGAATGGCGGATTATGATTTGTGTGAAACAAAGTTAAACTAGCAGGTGACACTACGTTTTTCATTTTAAGGCATCCTTTTGAATTGCGAATGCAAACTCAAACAGAATAAAATTAGATAAAGGGAGAGAAACAATGAAAAAACGACTATCGAATCTAAAGACAGACAAAAACAATGCAAAAATGAGGGATTGTTGAAATCCTTTTTATTGCTACACAATAAACAATTGATGTAATTATTGTAATCTTTTATTTCGTTATTTTTTCCGTCTGAATGGTGTGCATTGTGCAAGTTTAGTGTCTTTTGCTCCTCATAAAGTTACATGTTTATCGTTTGTTGGTGCGTGCCAATAATAAAAGGTGTATCGAATCGATTAAAAATTAATTCATCAAACATTTTCCATATGAACACTGGAAATACTATACAATATGTGGATGGTGGATAGTGGATAGGCACACAGCGCATATTACACATATGCATAGTACTACAAATAGTAGGTATCAGTTGGATTAGAGACCTATCAAACGTCGTCAAATGATACATGAATGAAATATTCATATGAAGTCGAATCCATAAAATTTGAAAATTGATATGTTTTACTGTTTTCTTTCCTTCTACAACATTTCTTCAAAAGAAGTTTATTGTTCGGCGCCAACCGAATCGATTTGGATCAGAAAACATTTGGAATATATTGAAGCGGCAGACGGTTTAAGGGAATGAACGATGCAATTTATTCATTGCTAAAAATGGTTTAGCTGAAATGACATGAAAATAGACAAGCAACGAGCACAAATCTGGAGCTGAATGCTTCTTAAATTCTCATATGGGCGTATACGCCGCGTAGTTCATGTACGACATTAATATTATGCTATGAACACACTGAACATTGGAACACGGCATCAATAGAAATCAATTCATTACTTTTTTATTTTTTGATCAATTTCCAATGTTTCTGCATATTTGCAGTTCACAGAATCGACAAATACATTTTCTTTTGATCTTGTTATTTCTATTTTTTTTTTTTTGCTTCGGTAAGCACTCGCATAGAACGGCTCTAACGACAAAAACACACACACACACACACAAAGACAATTATTGATTTTCAGATTCAATTGTCTGTAATGCAATTTATTCATCAGAATTGTGAATGGTTGCCTGGAAACTATTATTGTGGCATTTGGTGTTTTGGTTCTTGGAATGTATTTGAATGATTCAGAATACCATCATCGGAGTTTATCGGTGGTTGTATTTCTACCTCAACGTAAACGGATTATTATAAAGCCCCACTAAGTCAGTACTTTGAAAATGAATTTTAAAATGAAAATCCTAATTAAAATTTTGCAAAAGATTTCATCGATGGATAAATGGACATCGGTTCATTTGACCTTTCTCCTTAACACTTAACAATCCAAGCTGAACAGAACTTTGTGCACACTGTGCACTTTGCACTTGGCATATTATATTATGTACATATGCAAAAACAAAAGAAGACACACACTTTTCGCACTTGCAGTTGCCTTTATTTTTGGGTTTTCATTTACATATAAATATATCGTCGATAGCTGGCTTGTTTTCCGAATTTTTATCTATTTGAGAATTTCATACGAACACAACGTGAATCAAAATTCGAATTTATTCTGATGGGTGTTTCACACAGATGTATTATTACTGTATTTATCCATAACCACGCACTGTGTTTTTCAAACCAAAAATATATTACGAGAACACAAAATGTATGATGGATAAATCTAAATTTTGATTCTGGAGACTTGTCTCACGGTGCACGGACTATTACACACACACCGTATTTTGTGGATTTCACATTAGTCCTTACATTTCGTTCGATTTTTTCTTTTTCGGATAGGAAAAACAAAACTTTTCACAAACTTTAATTCATCATCGATAAGAACGATGTTTTTTTCCGCGTTTTGATTAGTTGAAACGATTGAATTGCGCGTTTTGAAGCCAAAAACTTTTTTGGATACCGAGAAATGAAAAATATAATTTAAGATAAACTTCGACTGAACTGTATGCGCTCAGTGTGCGTTGTAACAGAAAAGGTCCGATGAAATGATTTTCAGTTAAGAACAACAGTGAAAATTCTGTTTTTCACGCATACAATCAAAAAATCGAAACAGTCAAATACTACAATAATACACTAATACACCGACACCAAAATTCCAAATACTAAAATCAATATACGCGGCATATCCAGAATTATTCGCTGTTTTGATGCTGAAATAAAGGTTTAACGAGGCAGGAAAATAATTAAACAAAAGAAAAAGAAAAACATGCAGTGTGGATGTATATTGAACTTTGGTTCGGTTATTGTATATTGTGTATTGTGTATGAGTTCCGCCCTTATACCGACATTTAACACTCACACATGCATGACCATCGCCGATTCTATTGTGAAACATTGCGCACGCATCCATCATGTTTTTCATCCACTAATTTAAGATAAACTTCGACTGAACTGTATGCGCTCAGTGTGCGTTGTAACAGAAAAGGTCCGATGAAATGATTTTCAGTTAAGAACAACAGTGAAAATTCTGTTTTTCACGCATACAATCAAAAAATCGAAACAGTCAAATACTACAATAATACACTAATACACCGACACCAAAATTCCAAATACTGAAATCAATATACGCGGCATATCCAGAATTATTCGCTGTTTTGATGCTGAAATAAAGGTTTAACGAGGCAGGAAAATAATTAAACAAAAGAAAAAGAAAAACATGCAGTGTGGATGTATATTGAACTTTGGTTCGGTTATTGTATATTGTGTATTGTGTATGAGTTCCGCCCTTATACCGACATTTAACACTCACACATGCATGACCATCGCCGATTCTATTGTGAAACATTGCGCACGCATCCATCATGTTTTTCATCCACTACAAATACAATTGAATACTGAATACGGTATACAGAATACCGTATACAGTATTGTATACGAATACAGGCCGCTATTATAATAACATTTAGTTGCCTTTCGGCATAATGATTGACAACAGATAAACTCTATTTTTGCTCAATTGCGTTCGGGCATTTTGTCTTTCAATTCGGATTTGTGTTTACTTTGAGATGAGAAAACTGATGAGAGACAATCAGCTGACACATGGCAAAAGACAGGTCTTTTTAGGATGTGTTAAAGAATATTTAGAAAGAAATACGCAATTCCCCAGATCCTTGAGTTCGAGTGAAGAGTATGAAGTGTGCGGATCTGAATAGTGCGGACACAGTTGAAGATTCGAATCTTTGGTTAAGAGTATTTTCAGTGCGACCAGAGAGGTCTCTAGCTAATATTTTGACGCTCAATGAAAAAGCTATGAATGTTTTAATTCAATGGAGGTGCCTGCCTTCTATACAAAGCTTTTATGATAATCAAGCGAAACAAAATGGAACTTACGTTGCATAAAAATTTGGTTTGCCTGTTGTGAATCGATTGTATCAATGCTTTGTCTGCAATCCAATGATGTCTGGCTGGTTTGATGTCGCACAGTTTTCGTTGGCATTGCGATTGACCGATACATTTGTTCAACATTATTCAACACAACAATGCGTCCAGGTTTTTGAATAACTTTTGTTTTGGTGTAACCGGGCGGTAAATGCATTTGAACGGTTGCATTTGATGATGCATTGACTTGCTGATTTTGTGGTATTGTTGGTAGCATTATGGGCGTGAATCGTCCATTGACCATCGATGGTGGCTTTGATGTTGTATTTGGCTGATAAATTTGTAACAAATTATTGCCAATTGTTGGATTTTTGGTATCGCCGCAAACATGAATATAATCATATGGATTTGTGTCTAAATGAATGCGTCCATAGCTTCTTTGTACAGGTGATTGATTATAAATTGGTTGATTCAGTGATGAAATGCTGCCCTGGTTATTAGCAATTGTATCACCATTTATTCGATGATATTGTTTCACTTGGGCTGGTGTTATGTTTTTGCTATCCATAATAATAAAACGTTTTGTTGGTATTGCATAGTGGCCAACCAAACCATTTGCCGGTTTATTTTCATCGTTGACCATTTGAACGGGTGTTTGAACTTGATTGTGTCGTGGAATGTGTTCATAAATTGAATGTGGATCTGTTTGGTTTATTGAGGCTGGTTGCTGTTGTTGCAAACTTTGTTTTCTGATCGGAACTTGAGGCCGGATTTTTTGGCTTGATGCAATACTTGGGCTGGTTTTGGATGTGGCTACAGATGCATAGGAAATCGGTGATACTTCCGATGAATTTGTATCTTTTTGTTGTATATTTGCCATGCGTTCGTTGGAAATTTCAAAGAATTTCGTTGGCGTTTTATTCATTGATTTTCGACAAAATTCAACGACTTGATTCATGATTTCACCTCGGCTCATGGGTCCCTTGCGTCGCAATTGAATGCTTGGCGTTGGTGATGGTTGCATCTTTCGGCCAGTCATCATTTCGTCTAAAACACTTTGGGGCCGTTGTGGCTGTTCGGCTTGAACGATTTTAATTGGTGTTTGGCATATTTGTGGACTCATCCGTTGCATTGTTGTGCCGCGATAGACACCGCTGACCGTATTTCGTTGCGGTGAATTTCGGATGAATACCGGCCGATAGACAACCGTTTGGCTTGGCATTTGTTGTTGCTGGTGTTGTTGCTGTTGGTTCGATTGCATTTTGAATTGATCCAATGACTGACGCTGAGGTGCATTCCGAATGAGTGTTGCATTCACTGGAATCGATGATTTTTTTTCGACTTTTGCATAAAGTGGCTGCGCATTATATGCAATATTATGAGGTAATCGATCATACATCGGTTGCAGATGTCGTTGATCATATTGAATGGTTTGCATGTTTGCCTGAGCTTGAACTAATAATGGTTGCGCATACAATTGACGATCTGATTTTTCTTTAAGTTCATGCACTTTAGCCCAAGTATTTGCATCCATTTGAACATTACTGTATCCATGGATCGGAATCGAGGTGTCTTGTTTTGGTATTGGCGAAATGTTTAGGGAATTATCTTGCATCGAATGCTCAGCATTCGTATTTTTATTGATGTGAAAATTCGGCTGTAAATATTCAGCTAACGGAGTTGATGTACTTTTCGGTGCGTTCGTTTTGTTGGGTGTGTCCGGTGTTTTTGGTTCGCTTCGATTTAATTGATCTTCATTGAAATTTAATTTGCTTGATTGACTATTTTCGATTGGTTTGTTCAGTCTTTCGGGTAATTTTGATATTCGTTTTTTATCTCCATCAGCGAGCAAACCGTTTTCATCTGTTTTGGCATTCACCAGCGGCCGTATGCTATTAATTATTGGTATTTTTGGTCGTTGTGCACGTGGCTTCGGAACTGAATCACGATCACGGTTTTCGCCGCCCATATTATTTGATCGTTGTGAAGCCATTGGAACATTTTCTTTGCTTTGACGCACTGGTTTCAATTGTTGTGGTTGTAATCCATTGCCATTCACTGGCACCGATAAACGGCCACTGATCTGTTGTCTTGGCCGTGGAACTGGTTTTGTCGCCGTTTGCTGCTGTTGTGAATCTTTATGTTTGTTGTTCTTATCACAGGTAACAATCGTACTATTCGAAGAACTATCGATGTATCGCAATCCAGAAAGTGATCTCGACGCATCCGAATCCGTTTGCCTCAATTTACAGTTGTCCGAACGTTTTGCATCTAAATATTCACTGTTCGTTAATGTACTCGAAATGGAAGACGAACTTCCAAATGTGCCAATTGTTTTTAAATTACTGTTCATTCTGTAATCATAATCATCATATTTTGCCGGCATACTTTGCCTATGCAAAACCAAACGTTTAGCATTCGCTAATCGGCCATCCTTTTTTGGCTCATTCGCTACAAGTTTAATGGGTTCTGGGGACATTTCTTTTGGTGTGGTTCGCCTTCGTGATGAAAAGAATCCATTTGGGAATAGACGCTGTAATACTGATGGTTTTTTCGATTTTTTTGAATCCACATCATTTCGGATCGTTGGACTTGCCATTTTTTCTTTGTTTTCAACAATGCGAATGACAACACATTCACGGTTTGCTTTAAGTTTTTGAATTTCCGGTGTGAGGGTGAGTCCTTTTTTGGCTAAATATTCTTGGAATTCCTTGCTATTGATTGTATTCGTTAACGATTCTGCTTCTTTCGGTTCAACTGTGAATTCTCCATGAATGATTTTTTGTCCATTGGTCGATATTATTTCAGCATCAAGTTCATCAAACCCATTGGCATCAAAATCACTTGTTAAATCCGCTATCTCATCCAAATCATCTTGTGAACCGAATTGTGTATTTTTAATGCGTGCATCGAATTTTTTCGCATTGATGGCCACCTCTTTTGGATTAAAAAATGAACCCTCAAGATCGGTGCCAGTTTTCACTTTAATTTGTGATAAATCTGGATATTTACTTCGGTCGATTTTCTTTGATTGAACTTTTGGTAATTTCGTATTCGGTCCACCATTCACCGCACAACCATTACTGATGGGATTGCTCCGAGTCCGCTGTTGACTGTACAAAGGCGATGGACTGTATTTATTTTTTAATTCCTTTAAACGTTCATGTGTTAAACGGCTAATTCGAGTTGCAGTCGATTTTTTGGGCTGTGAAATTCGTTCTTGTCGCTTGTCGGCCGAATCTCGTTGCTCCTCCTTTAGTAAACGCTCTTTGAGCGTTGGATCATAGATGAAATATTCATCTGGATTTTTGATATATGTTTTAACATATTTTGATTCGTTTAGAACATCTTTTGTTGTAATAAATTCGTCATTTGGCAATTGAATTATTGCTGTTTTACGATTATTATTTGTTATATTGAATGGAACCGATGAAAAGAAATCCGATCGGCGTTTTGCATTCAATTTTTTAAATGGATTTTCTTTGTCAACAATTACTTCGCCTCCAATGAATTTTTTTACCGTTTCGTCGATTTTTTCCAATGAAATTGCTTTTTTTGTCGATGTTCTGGCCGATGACAATGAACCATTTGTCTTTATCTCTTGATCATTCGATTGTCGCGGCAATTTAGTCACGCTTTTACCATTCGAAATAATAATTTCCTCATGCAAATTACATGCATCATGCAAAATGTTATTTTTATCGTTCACATGCGATGCTTTTATCGAACCATTTGCTTTGATTTTGATCGTTTCGTGATTAGGCTTGTCTATGGCAATCGTTTCTTTTTCGCATATTTGTTTGGTTTCACTATCTAATTTAATATCACAATGCTGCTTATGTTTGTTATTTCCGTTCGAAAGATTTGTCGTTCGTTTCGGTAATTCATCGTCGTTGTCGTATTCGTCGTCGGTGCGATTTGTTTTAATATTATTATTTTCAATTGCATTGCCGTGGGTGTGACAATCGTTGCTGATAATTCTTTTAACCGGTACACCTACTCCTACAGCAAGAATATTTAAATCTGTTCGAATTTGTTTCGCTTCGGCTGTCTCTGCTTCGGCTTCTTGGCGAGTTGAATTTTCGTTTTGACCTGTCATTGAAATGGGAAGAGAAAAAACAAATCAATTAGCGCAACGTTAATTCACGGCTATAAAATCATTTTTGTGTATTTTCAATTTTCATTCTGTGACCCAAAATGGGACACAATATGCGATCAATCGTGCTCATTCGACTCAAAATGAAATCCGAAAAAACTAATAAAACAATCATCAAATCACTGAATTTTGGTGTCACCATTTTCTCGTCAAACGATCTGTTTGGCTCAATGTTTTCTCATTGTAGCGGTCGAACGCGTTTTTGATTTATTTTTTGTCATTTGATATTATTATTATTCTTGTTTTCCTTGTTGCCTCAATGCACACAACAATTTAGACAATAAATAAACACATTTTAACATTAGTAAACATGAACGATACGAACGATTGGCGACAACGATTATCGTTTGTTTGTATACAATTTGTATGTTTTGAATTCAATGATAAATGGGTGAGTTTGATGGGAATCGGAACTCATTCATGTGAAAAGAACAACGAAAGTGAAATGACCAAAATCTTATTTCATTCAGAACAAACGGATCCGATATCCGTAAATATTCCGTATAATAACTGAAATTAACTAAATTCCAATCACGATCCAAAACCTTTTCTCTTTAACCAAAAACAATTGAAATTCGTTCGAAACAAAACATTTCA
>GL501488.1:1098908-1112766 GCA_000149185.1 Mayetiola destructor | reverse complement strand
CAAAATTGAATATTCACAAGAAATGGAAAGTTCTTTTTTATTTAATCAAAATCAATTCCCGATTTGCAAACATATTCAAAATATGCAAACGCATGTAAAGAGTGTCATCACCATATACATCATTCAATTTAAAACTATGATCGGCTGGATCAATGCCCAAAAGCAACATATTAGCATAAATGGTCGAGAAAATGGCACATGTTGGAGTTTCATGTTGATATATAAACTATTTCTCGCTTGAATGGATATAATATGTAAATAATTTTTCATTGCTTTTGATCTAGATCTGTAAATATCAAACTATCATGAATCAGGACATTTCGACTCGAAGCCTGATAGTAAATGCACAAAGCATGAGTACTTTCAGTCGGACCTGGAAAGCCATACAGTATTTGGTAGTCATTGATATTCTTGGATCGATGACGCTTGTATGTTGAGACATCATCATAATCATGCAAATAATAAAATTTTATATCGAGACACTGTTCCTGTGAAAAACAAAATTAAAACTTTCTGTGATATCATAGGCTAATATTTTTTTTTTGATAACGTACGCCTTGAAATCATTTTGAATACAAAGAACTGTAAATTTTTCAGTCGTCTGCATCAAACTTTTTCCCACACGAACTTTGAGTGTAAATGGGAGAACATCAAGAGATGAGTCTTTAATGATATTTTTAACTCTATCAACAAAATGGAAACGTGCAAAGAAAAATTATCCAAAATTCAAATCAAGAATACAGATGGCAAATCGAACAAACATTTCGATGAATTGCATGAAGTTCTTCAGATGATATGAACTGTTCATGATAGGAATCTTTGTGAATGAATAGTTTTTGTTGAATTATTTCGTCATAAATATCAACGTGGGAATTACACGTCTACCTTTTCATACCTGAAAAAAAGAATTTATATGCATATTCCGATTTCATTAATTTCATATTCAAAAGATAAAGTATGCTTATGCTTACATCGTTGCGTGAAAGCCATCGATGAAATATTTTGCAGATGATGATGTAGCGCTCCTTGAATTGAAAACAATTGATATCAATAGAATCTATTTCTTAAATAGAAAATTTTTCATGTGAAGAGTCCAAAAATCAATAAAACTTTCACATTATGTGCGGTCAAATGTATATTAAAACCGATTGGATCAACCATTTGGAGCCTTTTCAGTTTTTTCTTGTAATCTTTCTCACTCCCGATGACTCAAGAATGAATAATTATAACGAACAAAATAAATAATGGATCAATTGGGAAATCTTTCATTAACTACCTATTTATGTAGTCGCCAAAACTAAAACCACATTCGAAAAAAAAAAATTATTTTGGTGCTTTTAATTGAAATTTATAACGAATTGAGTTCTTACATTCTTCTGATGCTCGTCTCTAAGCTCCAAACTGGTGAAAAATGATTTTTCTTCGCTTTCCTGAGGTGAAATGAGATAATTTAATTTAGTATGCAACAGAATTCTAAACGATCACTTACGATTCAGAATCATATCCACAGCAAAGTTCTCGGAATGATCCACTAGTTTCATTCAATCTCTCGATCGTACGATATTTTGCCATGAATGGCAACACGTCCAGAGATGAGGTCCTGATAATCTCCGCAAGTCTGTCAATGAAAAGAAACAAAAGGATTCAATGTCAACATATTATTTATACATTGTAAATGAGAACCAAACTGACCGTTGAAGATATTCATCAAAATCACCATTAGTAAATCTGCTGCCACTGTCCGTGAGTGAATTCATGACACTAACATCACAAGCAGTAATATTTATTCAACATATTTTTAGTTCGATAGAAAAATCATTGGAATGCCTCGATTTGCGAATAAATACAGCAGAATAATAAATAGAAAAATTTTTTATTACTTACTCATACTCCCAAGGAGACGAAATTCATGTTCGATGGAAAATTCTAGCGATGAATTATACTTAACGCTACTCACTAACCTAAACTCACTTATTAACTTGTGTGCCTACTTACTGTATTCGGAAAAAATGACCCTACTATTTACTATTTACTCAACCTACTAGGTCAACCTAGTTACTTGCGGGTTCGTTTTGGATACCTTACATACAATTCAGAATCTAAGCATGTGATAATTACAATTGTGTCAGTTAACTGTAAAACGTTTACAGAAATTTATTTCCAGTCGAATATTCTAGTCTGATATTTGTGTTTGAAACTGAAAAACATGTCTGTTTTGAAGATGTTTTTGTGCATTTTTCTAGAAAATAGTTGTTTTTTGAGACAATTATTAAACATAGTTGAAATGTGAATCATCTGATATTGAACGTGTTACGTCAATGCAGGGATATCAAAAAAATACATTGGAATTGAATTCGATATTGAAATTTCAACGTTATTGAAGATACTAAGGAATAAATATCCTAAATGCTCACAACTCATAGGTATCTTTTCAGCCTCAAGTATTATTTATTTGTTCAACTATCAATTCGAACGAAGCAAATAGTGATAACACGACTCTTCAACAATAAACGATCGATTATTGCTCACGATATACTGCCAAAAAATTCGGAACTAATGCTTGGTGTATAAATTCAAAAAACCTTCTTTTTACGAATACTGTACATATAAATGGATGGGTTATGGTAATAAACATTGACATCTGACAACGTAAGCGTAAATTTCAAATGATTCTTTTCCGCACGAAATGCACTTGAAAAGCATATAAATCAGTCGAAAACCAAAAATCTCCCAAAATGGCTTTGCTCTCTGTTTTATGATGTTTCTGAGTGAAAAAAAAATACTTTGGCAGTGTATGTCTGTCTGTAGGTGCGATAACTTCTGAAGAGGCCATTACAGTCGAACGTAAATTGAACTAGCCAAAAAAAAGATCTTCAAGTTTTTTTCGAATCTGTTCCAATTTTCTTACAAAAGAGCAATGCCGGAGGCTTATATGAAATTTCGCCTTTTTTTGACATCTCCATAAGAATAGCATTGAATAGATGGCGCTAGTTTCTATGCGGTTTTGAAAAAAGGCAGAAACCGGCATTGCTCTTTAAATTTTTTCTCAAAAAAATTTGATTTTTTTTCCTCACATTTTAGAGCGCAAAAAAGGCTACCGACACTCAAATTTTTTTCCAAATCTGTATGAAATCTAGGTGAATTCGGCCAGATTTCTTTACAGGGTGATTGAGCCTCTTTTTCTACACTAAACTCACGCTGAAAATTCACCACGGTATTTGTATTTGAGCATCCTCGATCTATGAAATTCTGCAGTGTAATGATGATGGATAATTTGTATTGATGACTAAATTGTGTTAACGACTGAATGAATCGATATCAATTCGATATCAATTCGATATTGTTCATTGTTCATTCCAAACCGAAATAAGAAAGGGCTGTACGGAAAAGTTCGTTGTCGCATGCGACTACCTTGATTTTTAATATTTGGTTTCTGGCGTTCCGCTGTTTAACTCTTTTCACCTTCTTTTTTCGTCGTTATTGTTGTTTGTCGTTCTTACTCTTCTCACTCTCACCATTTATTCAATGCGGTACATAAAATGTTACAATGTGCTAAGTTCTCATCGTTGTGTTTGTCTTTGTGTATGCAGGAAGCATCAGTTTCACTATTCCATTTGTTTTAATTCTGTGAATATTCTTCGCTCGTTTCATTCATTCTTCAGTTGCTTTTTCGTCATTTCAATTTAACCGAAGATTGTGTGAGATGCTTATTGCATTTTGTAATGTTACAATGGAGAGTAAACGGTAAGCATCATTCTCAACATCAATAAACAGGTAAATCAGACTGGCAGTTTGAACGCAATGATCGTATAATGACCAATTTTTGTATGTGAGTGTGCGCGAATTTTCATTCAGATTAATAACTTTCGAATGCATTACAAAGAAAAAAATCCTAAGTTTCACTTTCGTACGTTGAACAAACGTGTTTTATTTATTCTTTCTATTTCGGTTTCAAATGAATTTACTGAATGGAAATCTACCATTAATTTTAACAATAACTAGTATTGAATTTTATTCTTGAATTTAGCCGAATAATTGGCTGGCGTCTTTCCATCGTCTCTTTCTTTTTCCAATGCTTGCTCATCATTATAGTAATAGACACGATTATTGAATTCTTTGTTCTCAATGCCGAAAATACCATCTTGGACACATCGTTCACGGGCTATCATTGCCAAGGATTCAAAACTTTTTGGTTCATGAATTGCCAGGTCTGCCAACATTTTACTATATTTAATTGACAAAAAAAAATAATATATTGTTAAAAATGACAACAGATAACTGGAGTTCACACATTGTGCATATGTGGATAAAGATTCACCTATTCAACATAATTCGGTTTCTAGAAAGACCTATACGGAATGCCGGCAATGTGATTCCAAATTGTGAACAGCCTGCAGCTGTACGGACATCATACAACTGACAATATAATGAAATTAAAATAATATGAAAATTAATATTCATGATGCATATATCGATGCGTTTCGTACCTCTTTCATGTCGGCCTTTTTCAGCTTTCTTGCCTTAGTTGCATAAACAAGGGAACGGTGTAAATTCCTGATTGCAATACTTAGACAGTTTCTTCTACGGCCGAAAAAATGCTGCAAAACAAACACACATAAATTTAATATATTTTCTTATGTGAAAAACGAGATTATTATTCTATTCAATTTTACCGCTGTCAATTTGAAAATTTTGCGTTTTCTCCAAAAATCATCTGGGCCCTTGGAGCGGACAAAATTTGCCATCGTATTGAATACCATTTTGGATAATTTCAAATTTTTTCAATCGAACACCTCTATTTCCACCATGAATGTAAACATAACCTCAATTCGACTCTCGACAAATGTCACCGGCCTGTGGTTCATTTTATTGACATTTCGAGCAAAACTCAGATTCGAGTTTGATTCATAAAAGCAACAATAATTTCGGGCTTTGATTGACATTTTCATTGTTTATGCGATTCGTGTGTTAAGCATTATTATATATTATTTCGAACGGTATTCGAATTGAAGTAAAATTAATTGTCATATTTATTGAATTTTAAGTCATTTGTTTCTGAGATCATTTGAAATTTGTCTTTGCACTACCATTCGCAATTCAAACTAGAAGAAAAATTAAAACCCAAAAATGGTTTCACAAGTTATTTGTATGATTTGTTCAGTTTCGCCCGAAGCACACACCACCGAAATTACATTCCATAAATTTCCGTGTCCAGAAAAGTCACCGATCGTTTTTAAGGCATGGAAAGATGCATTAGCTGGTATTATTTTGAAATCACCGACGGATTTTCAGCTGGAAAGCAATGTCGTCGACACCTATATTTGTAGTCGTCATTTCACTTTTAGCGACTTTGCTTTCGACAATGGCAAACTTTTATTGGTCAAAGATGCTATTCCAACGCTCATTACGGAAAATCAATACGATACCAAAAAAGCGAATAGCTCAAATGGAATTATTGCGGCTAAAATGATCCGGGAATATGAGCCATCAAATAATGGCAGCAATTTTGCATCAACCATGACCAAAGATTTTGTGACAATGTCAAGCCATAATTTTCGGTCCGATTTAATATCAACAGAAACATCTCGAGGTCTCACACCAAATGCTATCGAAAGTATTACCACAACCCAGTCACCAATCGATATGTCACTTGCTACTGGGCATATTTTTCAATGCAACAAACAAACGAAACGCTGATTTAGAAATAAAAATTCAAGATTTTCGCAAGATTTTTAAACGTTTGCGCACTGACAACTTGTTGTCTGATACATACGTCGAGGAATTAAAGGTAAGAGAATTTGGAAGGGGAGGGAATGAAATTCAGGAATGATAGTAGTTACATTTTTCTTCCCCAATTTTCAGGAACAAATTCCAGAAGCTGATGACTTACTCAAAGAAGTGCTCACCGATTAGAGCTCACCCACTCAAGCCATGGAATTGATAGCCAAATTGCAAACTTACTTACTTATTCGCTTCAGGCCCGACGCACAACTAAAAAACAAAACTCTCGAATATTTAAAACGCATTACAAAAAAATATCATTTTTCATTTATTGTTCACTTGAAGTACTTGAGCATCATCAATGTCGATGTGTTACGACCAAATATAATCTCTGATTAAAAATTTAAAACTAAAATATAAAATGCATTTTATTATTTGCTTGTCGTCCATTGTCTATTGTCAAACTTCCTCTCATTTGGCTTAGTAAATTCTTCTATCGGAAATCAATTGTACAATTATGGATCAACAAATGAAACCATGATATAACGGGTGCCGCTTAGTGTTCTCAATCCTTCATGATAATGTGTCAATCGGCCCGGATGCATGAGCATCCAGCCCTTTTGTGTTGCTGTCACCGAACAATTATAACGCAAGAAATGACAACCGCCACCTTCATAATCAACACCAACCGAATTCAATGCAATGTTAATCGTGTATGTTGATGAATCATGATGTGGCCGTAATGTTGGCTGTTCATCGGGTCTATAACGAACAACAAAATTCATAATAGACCGTGGTGGACTATGATAGTATCCCAAAAATACAGCCTCTTGTAATGGTCGTACGTAATTCATCAAGAATTTCAACCAAGTTGCCTCCAAACCGACCTGCGACATGTGAATATCTCTAGTGGGAACTGCCTCATATCCACCAGCTAACCGTTCATCATCGTTTGATCCATCTGACCATTTACCGAACTTTTCAACAATTTTCACCAAATCATCACAGAATCGGTTACTGGCTATTGGAAACCAAAACACATCCGGGCATGGTTGTTTGTATGTTTGATTCGGTTTCAATAGATTTAAATATTCTGGATGTAGGTATCGATATTCCCAATCCATTTGATTTGTTCCCAACATATAGAATTCGGGTTGAGTAAGCATTGGATTGAATTCTTCATTATTCACCAAATGTCCATAGTTTTCGATATTGGTCACATACATAAAGATTTGCTGTTTCCAAAATCAAAAGAAAACCATCATTTTTCGCTGATTGAAATTTCAAAACTAAAATTGCAATAGTTTCCATACCTGAGCTCGAAGATTTTTGCAAAGTGCCATGCTTGGATCCACATCATCATCAACATATGTTAATTTTGAGAAAACAGCTTTTTTAATCAAATAACAGGACGATATGAATGGAACATTCCAAATGCCACTGGAAAGAAGAAATAGATAATAATAATAATCAGTGAGCGGGTATATGAAGGCATATTCATTACTTCCAACTTCAGGCTATCAAAAAATTTTGTTTTTAAAACACTAACAATTCATTCACTAATCAAATACAGCTGAATGAGTTACATGTGCTAGGGTTTCAAAAACAATTATTCCAGCCCATACAAATTCCACCTTGATATCAAAACAAACCGATTAGCCGATGCTACTTTAATATAAACGATCGGAGTGCGCAACACAAAACCCATTACGACAATATGTATTATCGTAATACATCCAGCCACCCATACATCATAATGTTGGTGTAGAAATTTTGAAATTTATCCACAAATTATTCAATAAAAATTGATCAAGTAAACATGTTTGAATGGCGACGCAATTGAATATTTAGTGTGCAATAGTATTTAGTTAGATTGGTTGTTGCTTGAAGCCGCCATAAAACCCAGTGAAACTGAACAGTGCAACAATAGTTTGGCTATGCTCCGTAAATTGAATTTCCTGAACAACGAGTCCAGCCGAACTCAAATGATGATATATTACGGTATGGCATTCGAACCGAATATGCGCTGTGCAAATCATTATTATTATTTAAAATATTGCTGGAAATGCTCAAATGGTGAAATGATCGTTCACGATTCACACACATTTTTACAGCGCAAATTTTGACGATGAAGTGATTTGAACGAATCATTTTCTTTGATTTCACTTGATTTTATATCGTGCAAGAAAATGTTTGATTAAATCGAATCAAATAAAACTTAAAAGACACACTAAACGATTTAAACGATCCAAAAAAATTAAAATTTAAATACAAAAGTGTTGGCACGTTAGTTGATTGAACGAATGAATTGAAATTTGAGCACACACGATTAGACCAATTCCATTTGCTATCGGAGCTAAAATCGGTAGTCAGTTTATTCGAAACGGGATTCAAAAGTAACAACACAACAAAATGGTTCGCGTCAATTTTATGATTTTGGTGGTTGTTTTGTTGATAATTTGTTCACAAGATGTTAAAGGTCGACGTAGTCGGAGTAGAAGCCGTTCCAAATCTAAAGTGCGTAATATATTGAATCAATCATTTTCATTAGCTAATAATAAATCAAATCAAATTATTATTTTCAGACCCAAATCGGAATGCCGATTACAGGAAAATATAGGGATCCAGAATCTGATCAATATTATAATAATAATGACGTATGTAAAATTCTGTTGCAATTTCGGAGCAGGAGGAAATAAATAATTCAAAATGTTGTATCGTTCATTTTCAGGGCGCAAAAATCTTGCAAGCATCACATTTTGATTTTGAATATGTTTTGGGACATAAAATAGCATTCTTGTGCGTTGCCAGAGGGAATCCACGGCCACAAATAACATGGCTTAAAGATGGCGCTGAAATTTTCCAACACCTGTACATGCACGTAAGTTTAATGATGATTCTCGCTCTCATTCTGATGCGCATATTCGAAATTTCTAGTTAAATTGCGAATCGCGCCCATGTTGAGAAATTAATGAGATCAATTGAATTTAATTCTGATTCTGTATTGCGAAGAACCATTTTTTTTCAGTCGCAATGAAATATGTTTCAATGCTTTGTCCGTTGTCACCTCCGTTTGTCTCTTTTCCTTTCATTTTACAGGTCCATGAATGGCGTATTGGCGATGATAAAGTTAAATCAAAAATTGAAATAGATCCAGCTACACAAATGGATGCTGGTGTTTATGAATGCACAGCCGACAACATGTATTCGATTGATCGTCGTAGTTTCAAAACGGATTTCTCAATTGCTTTCGATTGATCGATATTTTTCAGAAATGGTCGATTCGTGTCACCATATTATTCATTTTATTTGGTTAATAAATAATAATCACAAATTAATACTTACTAAATTCCATTTTTTTGATTTGCTAGGTTGGTTTTGAGAGCAATAAAGCAAATAATCATTGACATTTTTTTTTTTTCACTTACCGAATTTCATTTTTGACAATTTTCATATAATCATGGGCACGGGCATAGTAGCCTTTTTCACTTAATGCACCCCAAAAGTTACTCCACGAGGACTCGTATCGGGTCATCAATGGAGCCACTACGTCACTGGATATTTTTTCAAAAAAGAATCATTATTATTATTGGCCGGCTATGACTTTTAGCTCTTATCCGGCTAACAATGATAACATTGAATTATTACCGATTTTGTTCGAGGAGTCGCAACAATGTATCAGGATTATCGATATGGGCCTCAGCATCCACGACAAATAAGTAGTCACTTCCTTGATTCTCTGCGTAATTCCTGTCAAATGAAAACATGTTTTAGTTATTTTGATCTGTTGACAAAATGTTTGATTCATTCGGATACGTACACTGCCAAATTTCTTGCAATTGCCTCTTTGTATGAATCGGTGGGTTTAATTTGTTTAACATTCGAATACATTCCACCATAGCTTTCAACAAACGCTTGAACCACTTCATCATGATATTCAACATTATTGTAAATGAAAAGATTCAATTTTTCTTTTGGGTATTCCAACGCTAGAATTGAATCGAAAAATTCTTCCAAAAATGGTGAGGCCTCTGGTATAACAACCGCAATTGTAACTTTTGGCAGATTTTCTGGAGTCTAAAATTTACAGTTTATTTTATTTTCACTTTAGTAGTTAAGTCGTGCTTGTATTGTCTTGGAATTTACCTTCGGAAGTTCAATTTGGAATTCTTTGCACAATTGACATTCTTTATGTTTGAAGGCACCAGCAACATACGATCCAATGCTATTCAGTAGCACTTTGCTTGCACCATTTCCATGAACTAAACTTGGAACACTATCCGACATAAGATTTTTGACGAAATATTCCCCCGTCGCTTCATTATACTCAACACGAATATCACTTGCCGCTCCGTTCAAGTTTTGGAATATGTCGGATTCGTAATCAAGTTTGATATTCAAATTTTTTCGAATGGTTGGATCCAAAAATGCTCTTGTGTAATACAATTGGTCGTCATCTTTATTCTTAACTGGCGCTGATAACATTTGATAGATATCCGATGCATAACCTGCCCGAAAAATTAATTTTTTAATTTCAATTCTTTGTAATTGATAACTGTCTATCCAACTCACCCATAAATAGTCCCGAATTCAAATATTTTGGCAAATGTTTCAATACTGCTGGGTAAAGATGTTCCAATGTTGTATCTGGCCACAGATATTTTTCAGCTCCAAATAAAATTCGTGCATCCATCTTTTTGAATTTATGTACAATTACCTCGAGGTTGGTGGTGAACACAACATCATAACTGAAAATATTATCATTTTTGATAAACTAAGTGAATAAGATGGAGAGTTTAGGACAGGTGATTGTCATTAAAATTACCTATCAGTAAATAGAATAATTTTCTGATTATCATCCTTGTATGGTTCCAATGCTTGGCGTAACAAGTTAATTTTATAGCCACCACCATAACTGTCCATACTACCACCGAGCCATTCTGCGTTCATTCCCAGTGTTTCCACCTAAAAATCAAATAATTTATTATTATACAAATCCATAATTGAAAATATGTTTCAGTATTCAGTTGAAACATTTACCGCAACACCATAGTAATTGGCTGATCGAACATATCGCAGATATCCTTCGTGTTCTTCAGACGCAACAGTGAATACTTTCACATCAAAATCTATTGGAGATTAAAAGTGTTACATAAATGAGAAAATGTTTGTATAAAACCGAGAAAACGTCTCGAAAATATTAGTCAGTTGAGATGGCCGAATTCAGTTGTAACTTCCTCTTTGATAATTGCCAACGAATTGATAACGTGAGAATATAAAAAATCATATGTTGATAGCAGTCAAAATAAAACAAAATCGTCAAAATGTGTTCTGAATAATTTCAGATCGAATAAAAAATTGTCACGCGTACTAATTGATTTCAATTGGTCGTCACATTCTATACAATATGAGTTTCGATGTTATTTTTATATTATTAGCTGAGCTTAATTTGAAAGTCATCATTCCAAAAAATTTGATATTTGAATAGAATTGATCAAATTGTTTTGTTTTCGAGACACTTTATGAGAATTGAAATTCGACACCCGGAAAAATATTCGGAAAGTTTGGGACCAACTGGCGTACGTGACTCATATCATACATACTTTTCGTATGCCTGCATCGCAAGGAAATACTGTTGGAATTGATAACATATAACAGCTTCACATAAGTACTACCAGTGAACCGTTTAATGTTAATTTTGTTTTTTCGTCTTTCAAAAACTGGGTCGATCGATTCGCAACTTATATTTTCTTTTAAACTAAACGATGAGTGAAATGCCGTGTATAACAACAAAGCAAATATGCAAAAAAAAAAAAAAATCGAATTTCCCACAGAAACAAAAATGAGCGATGACGAACTGTTAAACGGAAATATATTTAGAACAAACCTCCTACAATATCTTCTTTTTCACTGCTTGCATCGCATATTAAAAATGCAATTCCAATCAGAAATGCGACTCTGTGTGCTGTATTATACATTCTAAACTGGTGAACACATCAAAAGTCTCGTCGTCGAATTGGCAAAAATATGCAAAACTTGGACACCACAAGTAAGTGATCACTTTACTGAACCGAACAAAAAAATATTCTATTTCACAAACGAAATTTCGCCGGTCTACAAATGGGACACATACGAACTTGACTGAAAATCTATTACAACTAAACGACTTTCAATGTGATTTATGCAAGAGAACACAAAAAGGGAACTAACGTTAAAACAACGCGATGCCAACACTGAAAAGAAATTATGCTTTTTTCATAATAAATGAAACAATTTTTTCAATATATGCGTATAATTAAACACTTAAAACCGAATGCCGTTCCGCACATATGAACATAAATGTTAGTGAGTGCGATAAGAAATTCGAAACGTTCTTAATTAATGTATTGCAGTAATATAGTAATTGCTTTCATTCAAATCATTGGTCATTCAAAAAGGTTTCGAAAAATAGGAATATTGCTGAGATTGCACAACTCAATGAGATCACAAAATGATGCGAAAGAAGTGTGTAAACACACATCAAACGAAATAGAAAAAATATCAACAAATTGAAGAAGCTGAACAGCCGTTGTCGCTAACAACAGTATAACTACATGCGAATGAATGACATTTGTCTATATCATACATATATATATATGTTCATTGTTCATGCTCCTTAACGTATGAGTTGCATATGTGTATGTATGACGTACACTGTTAATTGCAACGGGGCCATGTTTCCTTTCCGAAAAATGTATGTGTCACGAATATGTGCAAAACCGTAAATTTAGTGCGAAATTCAAAACAAACAAAAAAAGAATGAACAAACCTCTTCCATAAAAATTGGCATTTTTGCGGCAAGTATTTCGATCGATTTGGGCTGATTGTTGACAGGTTTGTACACTCGAAAATGAACTACTGCTGAGTAATATTAGATGAATGATAATAGAACCGAATACTCTCGACGGCACATCCATGACACTGTTTATATTCTCACTGCTCTAGTCAAATTGCTTATGCCTTTTTCTTCAGAATCAGCTGTTCCAACAGACGAATTGAAACTGATCAAAATTTCCGATCGTCCATTGCATTTCACCTTCTGTAATTGCCAAATATCTGTTTGCCTGCTGTCTGTCTGTCTGTCTGTCTGTCTGGTGATCTAAACAATATAAGACGTAGAAGGGGGATTGGATTTTATTTAGACTTGTTTTGGTTTTTGCTGTTAAGTTACGTAATTTAATTGTATCAATTGCGGATCGAAACAGTTATTGATTCTTTTCGAACGCACGACTGCGGAACGAAAACCAATTTGTAACACTTTCGCATTTTGTTGTGTTTGGTAGCGGAATCGAGTTAGATGATGGAGCATTTAAATTTAAGAAAACCGAAAAGTATGATGTTGAGATTGGTTAATGTTGTTCCATAACGCTACTGCCTTTGTTCCCATTCTGAGATCGTTCCGCAAGCAAAGCATTTGATTGAACCAATAAAATTGTTATCCAACATAGCCGAACGTGATGGCAAATTTCAGATCGAATTATGCAAAGACGCCATTCAAAACTAAGCCATTAAAATGTTACCATCTGAAAATATTGAAGAAAAAAAAGAAGAAAATTCTCATTTCAGTATTATTATTTGCTTTTCTAAATTGTCGGAACTATCTTGGTATGGCTTCACGAAATCGATGTTTGTTTTTATTTTTCTATTGTTGATTACATGAATCAAACCTCATATACAAAATCGATGATAATTCAATTAGTGGACGAGCACAAATGAAATGAAAGTAAAACCGACCCATCTAAACACATTCATTTTCAGTCGCAGTTAAATTCCATCAAGTCAAGCTTTCGGATCTAAGCGTAAAAGACTAGACATTCATTAATAATAATGGCTCCCAAAGACGACCCAGAAACGGCCGCCCTAAAAAAAGAACTAAATGAACTTATCGAGAAATTCCAGGTTTGCAACAATTGTTATTTGATAAACGAAATATAATGGGATCATTTTTGTTATGATTCCAAAATTTACAGGCGGAACAGAAGAAAGTGGCCGATTGTCAATTATCCGAAAAAACTGAAGATCTTGGTGACGTACCAAAAGTTCGATTTTCATGTAAAAAGTCGCTAAAAGGCCACATCAATAAAGTCAATTCGGTACA
>GL501488.1:1073642-1086510 GCA_000149185.1 Mayetiola destructor | reverse complement strand
GCCCTGTGTCCATTTCTATTTTAAGTCAACTTGTTCATCAAGTTTGTCGATTAGATGAATTAAAGAAAAAGCAAAAAACAAACTGATTTAATGTGCCCTGCAAACAATCAACTCACCTGATATATTTTTTATGCTCATTGACAGGCACAAAATATTCATTGTATGCACCGCCAATATCAACTTGTGTTGATTCTTTCTTTTTTTGTGGAAGACCATTATCGCGGCGCCCATTTGTGGTCGATACTTTATTAAGATTCACTAATTCTAAATTTACAGCTTCTGTAATAAATGAATTATTGAAAAATTATTATTGACCATCAACCATAAGAAAAAAGAAGAATGAACTCACCAGCTAATGGCTTATCCATACCATTTTTATTACCATTTGCTTTCTCTGTTATTCCATTATTACCATTTGAAGTGAACGAGCTCATTGGCCGTTGTTGACTAGTTTTATTGTGATCATTTTCAAATGCTAAATTATCAACACCGTTTGGAGTGGTTTTGAGCGTTGGTGCTAACGCAACATCATCATCTTCGGTTGAATTTGTGGATATTTCATCGGTTGTTGACTGTAATGAACGTGGTGATGGGGTTGGTGTTGTGACACTTGGTGGTGTCTTTATTTGAATTCGATCTTCTGAATCTTCGCCACCAACCGAAATGGTTATTTCATGGCGATATGGCGCTGCAGCCGCAGCACTGTGATCAGTTTGATCGCTCATTATCCAACACTGACGATTCTGTTGTTTATTTTGTTGGTTGTTCAAAAACGAAATGGAAATTGTACAATATTAATAATTTTATTATTACAATATTATGACGTGTCTTTCTGTGAAAGGAACAATTAATTGCAAATGTTTATTATACGGAATTGGGATGTTGAATGTACCATCTTGTTTCTTTTTATGCGTGAAAATAATAATGAATTTCGTGTTGTTTTTATATTTTTTGTTTTTGTTACTGAATTATAGTTTTTAACTTCCGATGGAATGTCATTTTTTGGATAAAATAATATTTTCACAAGCTGCTATGCAACCATCAAACGAAATCCCTACTCTAATACATCCAATTCTTGATTATAAAATGCGACTTTAGCCGAAAAGTTGAGAGAAACCCTTCCTGCCCCGCCCTAATTGTTTATTGTTTGTATGAGATTTTTGTGATAGGCAATGAATGGCCCGGCCGCATTAGTTTTGTCAATAAAATATTTATCGTTATGCATACGGTGCGCTCGATTTGTGTAATTATTTTGTTATGATAGCAGCGACCTACTAAATGTCATAAATAAATAAAATTATGAAACGACAGCGGTTATTTGATGCGTGGATAATGTTAAAGTCTTTCGAATATCGACCTTGTCATGTCAAATTCATGCATGTCTGTAGAAGGGTCGAAACCGTGTAAATACTCTCTATACTTAATGCTCATATTCAATCGATTTGCTTTATTCCATTTGCTTTGCGATACAAATTGCTGTCCGAAAGTGTCACTTGAAATTTGCATATTTAATGATCGGCCAGTTCAAGTACTGAACAGGGTGTTTGCAATCTGTTTGTTTTGAAAGTTTTGCCAAACCGAATCTCGGAAATTCATAAAAACTAAATGATTTTGCTCGCTAAAGGTTGGATTTCCTTATAATGCAAATTATCATTAATTTATTCAATGATTTGTTCACATAAATTGAATTTGTCTGATTAAAAGAAAAATAATTGTCATTTATGGAGCTCAATTATATTATGGGTGGTGTGCAGTTTGCTCATTGAATATTTTATGCCATACTGCAGGTGGAAGCTGCTATATAGAAATATTTGATTTCGAAACGAATAACAGACATAATTGATGCGGTTCACTTCTTAATCGACGGCTTAGACATTTCACTTAAACCTGCAGTACTTTTATTTCATTCTCTTCAGCCCGAAATCAGCATTTGTTTTGGTTTCTGTTATTTCCCTTGTTGAACACTTAAAATAAACATGGACAGTCGCATTTGTCATCGGTTAAACATTTTCATAAATTCCATACACATCGTGCGTATCTATATATTCACTTTCTCTCTTGTCGATATGACGCGAATGTATAGTAAACGGTAAACGGTGAACAGTAAACACTTTTTGCAATGCCATTATAAATAATAAATAATTGATTATGTTCACATGTTGCAGTTTTTAAATTATTCATAAAATGGTCGCTTGTCGCTTGACGCTTACGACTTACGGCAACAGAGTTTATTTAATTTATTTCCATTCGATCGATCGATTCACATTTTTTCTATTTCACGGGTCTTGCGATTGGACTTTTGATTGAACTTAGACTTCGTGTCTGACATGGGCTCATCTAATAGTAGTTATATTTGATATTTCTTTTGAAAGTTATCTGATAGCGTGTAATGGGGCAAAAGATCTGAACATATTGCATATGTATTCTAAAAGTGTTGATACGAACGCCAAAGGTCATTTCATTTAATTTGAATGACGTTCTTCGGAATGTTTAATGAGGGTTAAGTGCCCGGTAGCACTATTCGCTAAAATCAAAGTCAGTTTAAGATCGCTGCTCATTGCTAATCACATTATTTTCCATAACATAATTTACTACAAACAATTACAAAGTTCCGGTACTATTATAAGTGGTTCGCAATAAGTAGAGAACAGAGAGTGGAGAGGAGAGGAAAAAAAATCAAAGCCGTTAAACATATCGAATAATACCATTCATTTATTATTAAACTTAAATAATAAAGTTGATCGTGTAAATTAATTAAAAAAAAAAATTCAAACTGAGTGCGGACTCGCGTTAAATGGATTGTATGACATGAGTTGACAAATATCACATTTAAGGTCATTGTAGCGCGTACTAATTTGGGTTCGTGAACCGTTATTTGTTCATTATTTGGCCAAAGCTTGTTCAAACATTCAAGCAATCAACGGATCAAATGAATTGAACTTTTTCTGTAAGAAAATCAGTTTGAAAGTAAACAATAATTACAAATATTTCGAATGCTGATTTCTAAGTCATATCTTTTATTGTACATATAAGTATATAAGCTGGCTACTCAATGCTCAATGGTAAGCTTTCTGTTTGTGAAATATGAACTATGCGATTTGAATGCTTGAGCTGATTGAACTCATAGGTTTAGAATGGATTCATAATTCCCAACAAAGTCCAAACCATCCAAAGAGTTTGACCATTGACATCAATGGTGGGCGAACGATTCACGAACAACAAAAATAAAAATGTGCCTACTGATGGTCAAACATTCCAAACAACTTACAGAATTTAAAATTGAATCGGATGTGATTTGAGACATTTTGTTCATGGAAACGATCCATAGATATTGATGCGCGTCCAAAATTTGATCTGATCGACTTTGAATATTCATAAGCTTTCTTTAATTCTTCAAATTTTTGTCTCGAATTCACATCTCAAGGAGAAGCAAAATCAAAATAAATGTCTTTAAAAGTCAGAAAGCCATCATTTGTATGAACAGTTGTTTCTATGCGAGTCAATCGATTAATGAAATCGATCCGGTTGACCTTGCCTTTTACATAACAATAATTGAACAAAATAGAATGAAAGAATATGAAATTGTGTGTGAATCATTAACAATCAAAAAATATGGTCTATTATTTGAGTCTGAAAGCACGGGAACAGTTTGTCAAATACAAAAATAGCAAATGCGTATGCTTCACCAGTCATATCAAATGAATGAATGCAAATTTATTCATGATTTGTTCTTGTTGTTGTTGTTATTGAAGGATGGAAATCGTGTAATTCCTCATGAAACGATCCAACAAAACCATAACCGCCCACTTCATCAACCATCAACAATAGAATCGCACACATCTAAATGTTCGGATCGGCAATGGTCAACCAAAAATAACAATCTATTTCTCAATAGTTTCAATGTATCACCAATGGAATGTACATTTTTATGCACTCGTTTCGATTGCTCAGCCATTTTCATAAAATCGACCATTGACCACCAGTCAAATCAGTTTAGTTGATCAAATATATTTTACATAATGAATGGAACTGAGATGATAATATTTTTTTTTCATGTTTAAAGTACATATATTTATACTGCTGTTACTGCTACGCTTTGACAAGCCATTCCGTTATGACTTTCACAATACTTAATTACTGTAAATTTCCCGCTCAATCGATTCGGATGTCTTCTTCATTTCTTTTATTTTTTGCCTTCCAAAACCGTTTCATTTATTGTACAATATTTTCTTTCTCTCCAAATACAAACCAAATTTTGTCGGGTGATGGCGTTCAATCGACCGTGAACTTAACGATGGACAGGTCCATCTGGAGTTGATGACAAAAATCTTCATTTTCGTTCATCCAATATATTGAAAACGTATAAGAATTTGTGGTTGACATTTTAATGGATCGTTTTCTTTTCTTTTTCTTTCTCAAGTAGTTTGAATAGTCGATGTTTTAGTTTTGTCTGGAAAAATAGACGAGTTATTTTTGAGGTTTGGAAGATCTCTTTTGTTTGGTGAAGAAAAAAAATGACTTTCTCGTTTTAATTGAGTGATCTGCATAAAATTGCGATTTTATTTTGTTGTCTCTTGATGACAACTTTCGAAATGTGCTCGTTAATTTTCGGTCACAATTTTCGAATTGAATATGTTCCATGAAAATCGAAAATTCTATTTGCTCTGATAATTTGTTAGTTTGATAGAATCATATGGGTTTCCATAGGTTTATGAATCTACGCTCCACACCTTTTTCCATATATGAAAAACAGATTATAAAAACCATATCATTGACCCATCACAATTATCGCGGGCAACCGGTTGCAGCATCATCATATGTATACTAGAGTACTCTCTGTTCTCCAAAAAAAAAAAACAACAACAACAATAAACTAAATAAACAAACAAATAAAAACCGAAAATGTCATTCAAATGACCATTTGCCATTGGGAATATCGCGTATCGCATTATAAACACACATAATTTTAACGATTGAGTGATTTTTGAGGCGTTGTCACAACCATTAACCAAATGATGAAAATTTATGAAGCAGAAAACGTACAATCAAATCAAGATAAATACACGCAATTTAGCTTTGTCCATACAATTAACACTTGAACTAATTTTAATTTTCAAATTCTCATCAAATTTTTTTCACATTTTTCAAACTTTTTAATTTTTCTCTTTCGGTTTTGAAAGTTTAAATTTCGAATTTACTTACCGCTGATTCTTAACAACGCATACCAGCTGGCTGATGAACGATATATAATAATGATTGATTTTTGGATTCAGTACACTTTCACTCGTGGCACACCGGGGCAACAGAATCTGCAAATTGATAAAAAACGATTTTTTTTTTGGTGAATAAAGAGAATTTCGAATTGGAAGCGACGTGTCTTGACTTCGAACATTGGCACAATGAATTGACGCACACAAATTTAGATATTTTTAAGCCGATAATAATCGAAGGCAAGTGCACACGATTACATTTTACTTGAGTTTAACGAGCAATAATAATAACAATAATAGTTTCCGTATTCAGACTCGAAAAGATAAAGCAAAAAATCAGAGTCTCTTTCAGCCAATAATAATAATGAATAATCAATGGTGTATATATCTTAATGGGTCATGCAATACAAAATCATGGGAATGCATTTAATTTGGTTAAGGCACGAGAACAGACACGACGCACGACACAAATTACCAACCAAATTAATGGAACGATTGAATGCCATTTGTGCCACCGAAAACCTAAACACCAAATGATTCATTTTTTCCACATTTTAAAATTATTGGGCTCTTTCTCTGCAATATTGTGCACATGCAACAATCGATTTCATTGAGAAAATTACCGAAAAAAAATTAAAATAAACAAAAACAAAATAGCGACACGAACACAAATAGATCAGATGCAGTCGCTCAAGTTAGGTAAACAGTAGCTTGAATGACGATAGTCACGATGGATGAGTGAAAAAGAGAGAAATAGAGATAAACACACGCACACACACATTCGAAAAGTGTATAAATATTTCATGTTTAAAAATAACGTTTAATTGCGAGCCTTTTGTTTTTAAATGATTGTCTGATGTGCAAACATATGAATGAATTTTTGTCTGTTTGCCAAATAATAAGCAAACAAAAGGCCTCGTGCATTTCAATCCAGATATGACATATGTTAACAATCAGCTGTCTGACATTTTTTCGTTAAAATTTGGGCAAAATTATGTATTATTACACATAACACCGGTTGGCCTGCTGAATTCGGTTCATATAGCGCATCGGATCCATGCTTAACGTAATAGTGCGCCAGATTGTACTTATGTACATGATTCACTACACAATTAATAAATATTTAATACAATTTCTTCAAGTCGACATCATTTTGTAGACGTGTGTTGCCTACTCTTTCGTTCATTTAGTTACAGTCAGTAGTTTGATTTAACATTAATTTTATTATTACAAAAGTGTGCATCGCAAGCGCCACTCGTGAACATGGGAACACGTCCAATTGTTCATGCAACATTCAACAAACAGACATATGTTTTATAAACCGATATTCAATTTTTAATTATGTAATGATGGATTCGTTTCGGACATTTCAATTACAATTCTGTCTATACGTATTCGGCAGATGCGCCGTTGGCCACTGGCAAGTGATTGAATTTCCTGAGTATTTTTCGATTGAAGAAACGAGAAAAAAGCGTAGATAAAATCGTAGTTTTCTTTGTCATCATCTTTGAAAGAATCAAAAAAAAAAAATGCTTTCGAACAATACTAGTATATTGTATATGATTTCCGACCCGGTGATCACCGTGGGAGTATTGTCATATATTACTACAACGAGGTGAAACTCGTTTTTTTATTATTATAGGCCATTTCTGTCGAATCAATAAAATGTTTTGCCTTCGAAGAACGAATTGCCGTTAAGTTCTTTTAACGAGTTTATTTTTTCACATTTTCTCGGTTTCGGTACTTCCATTTCCCAATATCGCGCATGAGAGAATCCATAAATCCAATATATGTTTGCACATCAAATTAATAACTTTATTGCAATATTTGAACGAACAATTGATGAAATGCCGTGCAAATGGAGATGAAAAGATTGCAGGTTGCCACAAAAAACTAAAAAAAAAAAGAAAGAAAATATTAAAAAACAAGTATCGAATGTGTTAGTCGTCGGTTGATCGCTGATTGTGAATAACATTTTCATTATTATTTTTCCATTTGCCATAAATCATTGCATTTTAACGAAATCCAAATGAGAAATGTTTATGTGTGATGCGAAACAATGATTTTCTTTGTTTTTTACCGTAAAATTCTATATGGTTTACAGTTGATGAATTCATTTCGTTTCAATGTTTCGTATAAATTTCTTGTTATTGATTCAAAGAAGCGATAACATTTAAATGATATTGATTTTTGAATATTCCTAAAAGGAATACAAATCGCTTTTAGGCATACACGTGATACGCGATATTGTGCGAAAATTCAATTGAATTGCAAACAGTTTTAGGTCTTAACCATCCAAACGGAAGTTTTATGTTCATTTTTGGTATTAGAATCGATAGGAATTATGGAAAGGTTTTGCCCGATTTTTAGTTTCGTCAAATCGTACCGATTCTGGCTTTGGCACAAAACGATTCGTACAGATCAGAGTTCATGATCTTTGAAACCGCTTCGGTGCGCGCAATAAATTTTAACAAATCCTACCAGTTTCCATTACGATTTTTGGCTCTTTAAATTCAATTTGCATACAAAGACTTTTCTTAATATGGAAACTGTTGGTTAGCATATACACATGTTGCGACTACCTTATCTGGACTGCCCAGCTGAACAGTAATATTTCATAAAACCGGAGACAAAACAATTTGAATACTTTTTATTATTTTTTTTTCCACTCACGAATGAATTGTAAAATCATCATTTTTTCCCATAGCCAAACAAAAGATGAAATAGATGAATGTTTAACGCACCGATTGCCAGCCATCATCTCAACAAAACCGAAAATTAATAATTATTATTTATGACGCAATGTGAATGATGAGAATGCTTTTACTTTATTTGAAAAGCTTTCTTTTTCTTATTTTTTCTTCTTACCACTAAATGCTAAATACCAAGCGTTTTCCATCTATTCAATTCAACAATTTGCCCATTAAACGATGAGTCTTGTCACATATTGGATCGGTCACTGGTAGCGTGTCTTTTTTCCTTTAAGGGGAGTGATTGAAGCTAATGATCACTGTCTCTTTTACCATTTGCCATTATGGTGAGAGATGAGATTGCCCAGTGCCCATTCAAATGATTATAATCAAGTTAATTATTCATTTTTGGATGTTCCGCTATGAAACTATTCTACGGAACAAAATGTTTTTAAATCGGACGTGCCACCGAATTGATGGACGGCCAAACAATAGCATCGCGTAATTTAATTTGATTCCATTGGAAATGAATCGAGTTTCGTTTATTTATAAACATTTCACTTGATGATTGTTAAATATATTTTTTTTTTTTTTGAAGTGAATAAAGCAATAATTACGCATACAAAACACTGATTGGTTCATTTGCCAATTGGAATGCGGGTAAATACGTTAATAGGCCTCTTTGATAAAGCGTCCAAGCGGCTTCTCGATCGAATTGAAAAAGAAAAACTTGATGTTTTTACAGCAAAAAAGAAAACAAATTTACCGAAATTGATAGAAGTGTGCCAAAGCTAAAGTATAATAGATATTAGCTATTAAGCACATATCAAAACCAGCAACCGCATTTCGTTTCATTCGATTTCGTTTGATATGCATAACAATCATGATGCTTGATGCCTAATACTGGTTTGTGTGACCCTGAAACACATTTTCGATCATTTGAACATGAATGCATTCGAATAAATATGAAGATAAAAAGAGCTGACAAAGAACAAAGCCACAAAAACTCCTTATAATGAACTTGAGTCATTTGCCGATTTTATGAAAAAATTATTTATCATCGGTTTTTGTTGGACTCAATTTACCGCAGATTAAACTCAAATGTGTTTATAATATTGGTGAATCGGTGAACGATGATTTGGCTTTTGTCAAATGCACCAAGGCAAAAGTGATTGTCACGTTCCAAATTCAATAGAAAGAAACAAGTTAGTGACGATTATTATCATCATTATTTATATTATTTATTATTCAATTTGAACCGTTACCATTTGGGTCAAACATGGCGGCTGGTTTGGTAACTTGGCCAAATACAAAGTATATCGATGTGGATTCAGATTGAGAAATTCGAAATAAGAAATCTTATCTATTACACATATCGTGTACGATTCAATAATAATGAAATTAATTAACTTTTGAAAACATCGAAAATCTGATAAACTTCGTTGGTGCATTACCTCATTTATCATCCTTTCTATTCGAAATAATCGAGCAAATTTATCGGCTCTATTGAAAATGCGTACATTGTGTACACAATACACGATGATCTACTCTCAGTTCGAGAAAGTGCATTCCACAAGGTGATTTTACCATATAATTCAAGCGAACAGAATAAATAATCCATAAATCGATCGAATGCGAATTGTCACCAGAAGCGATCTTTATCAATGTAACTAGTTTTACTTTTTCTTTTTAATTTTTTTTTTTTTTGATTATCTTACAGAAGAAAGCTGATTTGTTCGCATGAACATCGTTTATTTGCTTGGATCATGGATTGACCTCCAATGCTAATAAAATCTCTAAAACACTTAAAAAACATCAATAGGCAATGGAAGCGTTGTAATTGCTGTTAATTTATCGCTATGAAATTTTCTTATTGCAATTGAAATTTTATTGCAAGGTTATCGAAGTCAATCGGTATCATTAAGATGTGGAAAAACTTGATTTAGTTCGAACGTAAATTTCGAGTTCGATGATTCCGGAACGTAAAATGCGAAATGCAATTTGTCCATGTTTGATAATTTCGATTTATCCATACCCAATATCAAATATGACTACATCGCAACAGGGTCAATTTATATGATGCATGAACTCGATGTACGTAACGTCATTTCGTCTACAAATTGTGTTTTCGTCTACAAATTGGATTGGATTATGCTTATGATTCATGATATAACTTTGTTCTTTATCTCAAATTCCAAATTCCTAATCAGTTCAAAAACCAAATGTTGAATACTGAATACCTGGCATTTGCCTGTTATAAACACCCAACTATTATACAGTTGGCTCTGGTTTATCTGACCGTTCTATTGCAGAGTACATCATTATAATAGTTCGGCTAACCTTTATATTGAACCATATAGCTGTATTATATATTACTTATGTATCATTAATTTTTAGCGGATGAGAGAAATTGTAACAATCGAATTGGTTTTTAGTGAGTCTTTTGATTCGAAGCGTTCATGGCATACAGTTTTACACAATACCCACTGTTTCAGTTCAGCTAAATTCATTTTACTATATGCAACTAGCGCGAAAATAACGTAAAATAAAAATAACAAAGAAAATTGTCCGTGGCACCAATTGCTTGCTTCAATCGGCGTTGAATTCCAAATCTATTCCCATATCCGATAAACTCAATGATGTAATGAAATTGAACTCACATAGAATGGCGACCACATCGGAATAATACTAAATTAAATGCCAGTTAGTCAAATATTCCAGAATGAACACCGATCGATATTATTATTATTATTATTATTATTATTTTATTCGGGTTCTGGACGTTATGGAATATAGTAGATGATATGATGTGGTTCTGTTTGGTTTTTATTGTTCACAATAACTGAAGCAGAAATTTCTTTTTTTGGATTTTTTATCCTTTATTTTTGGCTGTAAAGTTCATCAATTCGATAGAATTTCAGACTTGAACTCACTTCAAACACCTCATTTAGCTCGAATAATTGATTCCTGGACACTTTATGTGGCTGACCGCCTCTCCAGGCTAGTACGGTAATGGAAGACACCGAATAAAAAAATTTAATTAGCATCAACAAAACAAATAAATAAAAGAATCCCAAAGAAAAATCAAATAATTTGACCGCGGTGTGGCTGAAAAAAGAACATTTAATCTACGGTTCATGCTTTTTCTTCTGAAATTAAATAAAATCGTGATTCCCAAGCGAGAAAAAGGTTTGGCAATTAAAATATCGGCAACTGAATCATCGCGTTTGGGCATTTCTTCATCTTTGACCGCCTCAACTGACTTCAAATTGATGTAACAATTACGTTAGATTATTGTTTGCTTTACACCAGATAGCACACACTCGGCGTGGTTCTTAAAAATTGTTATTCTTTATCTTCTTCTCCTTCTTCGCGTTCAAATCAATTCAGCAACAATGGGCTCGAATTTGTTTTACAAGAAAAGTTTATTGCCGCTCATCGGGAACAACAATCAAAGAAAATAATAAGAAGTGTTTTGTAAGAATGATTTAAATCTGATTGACAACATGGTTTGGAATTGGCTGAACATGTTTTTTTCTCTCCTCTTCATTCTGTTCCAAATTCCAGCGTTTATTTTTTCAGGTGTTGATGTTTGTTCAATTAAATGGTTCTATTCATTTTGTTTTCTTTATTAGCATTCAGAAAAAGTGGTTCGGGTGATGATTTTTTGAAATTTTCGCTATGCTTGAAACGAATTTTCGTTTCATTATGTGAAGCAATCTGACGTACTGACCAGTGAATGAGTGCAAAGCACTTTACATTTGATTTGACCTTTGAATCAGCGATTTTGAGATGGAATCATTGTTGAGTTTCCATTTACCATTTGTTTAAAGATCACCATCAATGAAACTGGAATGAGTTCATTTGTTTTGAGGATGAAAGATCGCTGATGTTATCATCGCAACTTAATTAAGAATTCACTTCAGTTTTTAATCAATTTCGTTGTTTTATTTTTCAATATTTGTTCTCATTTTCAATATGACTCAATTTTTATCATCTTTGCAACACATGCGATATGCCATAGATCACTGATCTGAATACGTTCAGGGTCGTCCGGGGTCATTTTTGATTAAAACATTTCATTCCGTTGAGCCGAACAATTTGCTCCCATCATTTTGCGAAAAAAAAAAACGAAATGTCATTCATTTGGTGTATTGCACCACCACGTGCCGAAGACCGAATGCCGATTGCCGATTACCAAATGGGCATCAAATTAACAGAGCATGTTTTATGGCTTGAGGTTAATCAATCGAAAGTGAAACTGTTTCTAATATTTACAATCTTGAAATAACTGTCTGTTGACTTTACGTGAATTTGATGTTTGTTTATCACACCTCTGAATCGGCAAAATGAATGTAACATGTCAATTTTAATTAATGGATTCCAAACGGTTCAGTGTTTTTTTCTTTGAAAAAAAAAAAAAATAAAATGAAATCGGAATATGAAAGTGTATTTTTTTTTGAGTTTGTTTTATCTTCGGATGCAGAATTATTGCGATTGAAATGGTCATTTCATGTAGTAAACCGATAAAATCACCACACGTCGCATGGCATGCGTTGCTGTAGCGCCCAGTGCTACATATAATAAATAGCTTGAATCTTGAATGTGCACCACATTAACATTACTTCATTTGCGATTGAATAAATATCGTTTTCACTTTCGCATTAATGTCTGGCCGTTTGTGGCCGACTTATTGTTTAAATGAGCAAGTTTTCCAAAAATGGTGTCCATTGCGCTAAACTCGGTTGTGTAGGCCTCGATGCAGTCTATTAGATCAACTATTCATACTGCGATATGCTGCGTTTGCTGAGGAATTGCTTAACATTCCAGGTTTCAATGGTTGAGATCAATAAAATGGCATATTGCGCCACGATTTGATATCATTTTCCGAACATGGCACCTTTCATGAAGCGAAAAGAATTCGTTTATAAATTACTTCCTTATTCGAAATACATTAATATACTATAA
>GL501488.1:1033997-1053116 GCA_000149185.1 Mayetiola destructor | reverse complement strand
AATCAATATATGGTTGGCACATACTAAGATGATGTTTTCGCCTTGAATGATAATAGTATTATTTTTCGTATGTTGAATTGTTTTTGGAGAAAAAATATCATTTTCAAAATGTATACATAAATGTGGTTTGTGCTCTGTGCGCGCCACAATCAAACGTATATTTGTCTACCAAATAAAAATCCAGATAAGAGAACATTTTTCTTTATTTTATTAATTCAATCACGAACACAACAAATGAACAACGATGTGCCTATTGCTCATCTTTTCCCCATCCGATTTAAGTTTAAACCTTTTTTTTCTTCTTCCTCAAATTAGGTTTTGCTGGTTCTGAATCTGATTCAGAACAAGTAATTTAAACGTTTCAAAGCGCTCATTTATTTTTGTTCGAGATGATATGAAAAATTAAATTCAAAACGAATTTAATTCAATGTATTGTTCGATTGAATCACAGATCACAGCAGCTGCCGCAACACATCAAATGTCAAAGCGGTGCATTTGTTAAGTTCAAATCGATCGTCCATAATGAACAATGAATAAATATTCCATCAAATATTACAATACACCCCCGCATCCAGCCAAATACATAAACGCAAACGTGAACTTACGATCTCGAAGCTTTGAATGCATTTTTGATTCAATTGGAATTATTTCCATTTTGAATGGAATCTGCAATCAAGTTCGATTTGTGATGAAAAAAAAAAGATAATTTTTTTTCGTGATAAATAAAATGTCTCCATTCATGAAAACAGTGGAACCCAGATATGAATAGAAGGCTGCAATGTAATTATCACACCGTTACGCTCACCTGATCATCGACAAAAATATCGTTTTTTTTTCAATTCACAAATAAAGTACATTTGTATTCGACATGGGAAAGTCATACAACTGAAGTTCATTGTTTTTATATCGGGCGCTCGTTGTGTGCGTGTCGTTTTTCTCTCTGGATGACGGCAACCAAACACAAAACAACAATCAAACATTCAAATGAATTATTTCATTCGAAACGGATTTGTTCAGATGAATGATATTCATGCCATAGAATTCTGTGGTTTGTTACACAAAAAAAAACCTAGCACATTCACAATTGATCGGAAAAATTGATTGAAATCGTTTTCAATTCGCAATATAAAAAATAAATGAACGAATGAATTCAATGTATAGAGACAAAAGGTCGAACTTTAAATTTAATATACATATTATGTAAATGGAAATCATGTGGCGTGGCTCTTCGTTGAGTCATTTTTTTTTTTTTAAGGAGGAGAAAAAACGAATAAACAAAGCGAATCCCACTTTAATCTAATCATAATGATAAGTTTATTAAATTAATTCCCACCTCTGACCGATCCTAATTTTATTTTATAAGCCCGAGCCCTGATGAGGAACTCTCAATTCGAAACTTCATTCTTAATTTACGTAATTGATTTTTCATGAACATTGAATTTCATAGAAAAATTCAATTCAATATACACATATATATGTATTTGAGGCGGCCAGCGGAAGGCTTTGATAATAATACTTTTATCTTCGGACTTTCAGGCTACCAGACACCACTTTTACTCATTTCTTTTCTTTTAATACTTTTTAATAACAATAAAATATCACAATTTACATCATTTTTTCTTTCATTCTTGGTTTTCGTTTCGTTTTTCATTTAAATGAAATAATATACGTTTGTGTATGTATATTTATTCGAATTGTGGCCGTATCTGTGCGCTGATTTTATATTGGGCCACATATCTTCTTTATCGTTGACACAATCATTTAAATAGAATGTTGAATTTATGATACGCAATAAGCGAACATCCATTCATTGTTACGAATAAAGCAATTTATATCTTAATGCGTTTTTAAAGTAACGACAAAGATTTGATTAAACGGGAACATGTGTACACATAGACAAGCTCTTTTGTCGAAATTATACTCTGTTCAGTTCGGTTTGGACAGTTTACAGTTTTCATTTCTTCATCATTTCTTTTAAATTTCAATTCATGGAAAATTTATTACAGAAAAACATCCAAAATGTACTGATATATGTTTTAGAACTTTGAATTCAAGAATGTTATTATTGTTTTTTTCGGATCTTTGGATGCATCGCTTTTGTCCATTTTTATTTTGATACTTTCATTGCTACTACTGCTATTGAGGTTATGTCTGCTGCCGCTTATATTCTGGTGAAAAATATTATTTAAATTTCGGCTTATTGGAGTTGTTGATTTATTAAAACTATTCTTTCGATGATCGGCATTGTTGCTGATTTGATGTGCATTTGTTAAACTGGCATTTAAACTGTTCTTCTGTTGATTTGTGATTACAACCAGCAATTGATCGATCATTTGTTGATTTTTTAGCATAACGGCCTTCAGATCGGTCACTTCTCGGGTCAAAGCATCGATTTTCGCAGCACTGTCATCTATTTTATTCGAAAGTGTTCCAACATTTTCCATATCAAAACCACAATCCGATTCATTGATCCGATCATAGAAGTTTGTGCTGTCGCTCATCATTTTGTATTTATGATTGACATTTGGCAAATAATTTGTAGTGTTGTTAGGATTTGTTAAATATGTGGCATCAAAATGTTTTCGTTGTTTGCTAACTTCGTAGGCCGATGTCAAAATGTCTTTGGGTAGACGTTTTTCACCCGGATTCAAGGGTTTAACACATAAAACTGCTCGATATTCTTGCGGTGATACAAGGGCTGTGTAATGGAGTAACTTTCGCAACCAAGTTGGTAGGTATTGATTGAATAAGGCGGATTCAATGTATGAAATTAATTTCGTTTGTCGAACTAATTTCGATAATTCAGCCGTTTTTTTCAGTGCTTGAATATCATGAACAGCAATACCGACCAGTAAATTCATCAGGATAACGGTAACAAATAGCAAGAATAGCACAAATGTAATTTGAGCACTAATTTCCAACAAAACCGGAGGATCCTTTCCATCTGGATCGTTGGTTAACAAACTCAAATCTTGTTCGCCAATCATCATCACAAGAACCGTAATGAAACCCATCAAGGGATTTGCAAATACTGGCGATGATGGAAATATGACACAAAAGCTTATCGTGAAGCCAATCAACATACACGAATAGGCCATGAATAATTTTGCAAATTCACCCTGGACTTTTGTGTACATGGCAACGTAAACACCAAATATTGGCAATTGACCGATCATTAGCATTAAATTCGTCCAACCGAGAAGAACAGCAAATGCGGCTATGAAAAATTAAAAATTATTATTATGATATGGATAAATAATATGAGTGGAATGAAATGTTGGGACTGAAATGGGCCCAAAATGATGGCTGAATAAAAGTACCTATGTGATTTTGCCAAATGTCCGTTCGATTGTTATAAATGTACGAAGTGAGAAAAACGCTAACGATGACAAACCATTCGATAATATTCTCAACTTGTGATACATAGCGCCGGACCGATGTGTAGCCCGTTAAACCATAAAGCTTCCGGAATATTTCAAATATAATGATGACAACCAGCACCCACCATTGCATTTCAATAACAAATGGATTGGCCCGCAATAGATCGCCCAAAATGGATTGCTTTTGACAAAGCTCTTGATCTTTGATCGTTTCGTTCATGGCTTTGCTGCCATTGTAACAGGTGTGCGCCAATGCCGTCAGAACGTATAATGTTAAAAATAGAACTGTTATAAAGCAAAATACCAGCCGTCCAATGTAATATTTTCGAATTTTGCCCCATTTAATATACAAAAATGCTGAACACAATGGATGTTCCAAAAATTCCTTTTGGCCTTCATCCACAAATGTATTCAAATAGCTTATTTCGCGCGGATAACAATGCTGCAATAATTGTCGGAAATCCAATTCCAATTCTATTTCACGTGTTGAACTCTCTTGCGATTGATGCAATGAAATGGCAGCGTCTAATTTTTGTGTGATCATCGCCAATGAGGTGGGTGTTTTTCTTGTAATTACATTTAGTGCTGTTGTTCCTTTTTTGGATTTGGTTGTCACATCGGCACCATAAAATATTAACATTTCGACGCATTGTGCCAGCCCATCAAGTGCAGCCAAATGAAGTGCAGTAAAACCATAAATATCTTTGTGATTCACATTTGCACCTTTCGATATTAACAGCTCAAGAATATTTAGCGTTGATTCACCTTTGCTAATGGCTGCATGAAGTGCAGTTCGTTGATCAAAATCTTCTGAATTTGGATCAGCATTTCCATTCTCCAATAAATCTTTAACACAGTCCAGACTTGATGTTCGACACGCCAAATGTAATGCAGTAAAGCCACGATGATTTTTAAGCGTTGCATCGGCTCCCTTTGACAACAACAACTTAACACATTCAAAATTTCCCTCATCCGATGCCAAATGTAATGCCGTCGATTCCTTTTCTCTTATACAAATTCGAATATTTGGATCGGCACCGTCGCTGTCCAATAAAACTTTTAAACATTCACTCAGCCCAAGATCGGCGGCCAAATGAACCGCATTGGTGCCATTTGGTTTCAATGAATTAACATCAGCACCTTCATTTATAAATAATTGAACACATTCAATTGCATTTGCTCGTACCGCACATTGTAATAAAGACTCTTCACAATTTGCCTTATTTGTGTATGTTTCGATTGAGGCACCATTTCGGATAAGTAGTTCAGCGGTCGCAACCGAATTACCAAATGCAGCACAATGCAACGGCGAATAACATTTTGGCTGTGCATTAACGTCAGCACCTTTTTTTATTAAAAATTTCACTGATTCGACGCAATTGCTAAACGATGCCAAATGTAGTCCGGTTATGCCATTTGGATCACAAAAATGTAAATCGGCTCCAGCAAGTAGTAAACCATCCAATAATTCGGCACGTTTCAAAAATGTTGACCACAAAAATGCGATATTTTTTTCACCTTTTGTTGCACATTCCATGTACGATTGAATGTTATCTTTTGTTATTTTCCAGGTTTCTTTAATCGTATCGAATCGTTCAATGTCTTCGAGAATTTTAATTCGACCGCAAACCATTTTCATTTGTTCAATTAAATTTCCACGTATTGTATCGCTGCATATTTGCACACTTAAATCGGTACACCGTTCTTCAAAACTGTCATACATACTGGGCGCACTTTCAGCCGGTGGTGATGGTCCGCATTCCATGTATTCAAAACTTCCCGGCGGATATTGTTCCTCGAGCATTGCTTCTGGGTTATTCGTACGCCAACGTACCATGTTCGACTGATTCGTTTTGAATCTAGTGCAACGGAAGAAAATTCACAGGAACAAGAGAGAAAGAAAAAAAAGTGGCTCGTCAGTTTTGTGATATGGAAGGGGAAATGTTAGCACAAACATTTTGTGAATGTGTAACGCGAGAACAATAGAAAAAAAAGGTTTTCATTTGTCGACACTTTTTTCTTTTTTCAAAAGAAAATACTTCAAATTGATTTGTTTTTGATGTGTGCATTTCATTTTAGAATGATGAAGACAATTCGAATTAATTAATTTGCCGTGATTGGGCAATTAAAGTGAAGAACTGAATTTTGGTCCTGATTAGTCGTGCGAATTTAATTGTAACAAAACTTACAAATCAAATTAAATTAGAACCAAAATGTTGAAAATGGATCGAAAAGATCCGTGTACGATAATTAGATCAATTTTATTAAATTATAATTTCGTTTCTTTGTTATCTGCTCCAATCAAAAACGCGCACGCACTGCGATAATTTATTGGTTTAAACTTGAACAAACATTGTGCAAAGTCCAACAAATTATCAGCTTTCATTTGACAAAAACAAATCAAAGTTTCGTAAATGATAACGATTCGTAGAAATTTGAAATTGAATTTCGGTTGGATACGCAACCAACGACAGACCTAGCTGAAAGTGGTATCCCTTCAGCGTCGATGGCAAGGCTTGCTGCTCGAGACATTCGTCGATGTTTTGACAATTTAGATGAACCTTCACGATAGCCCAAATTCTCCATTTATCAAATCTATTTTGTTTGACGCACTCTTTTCACTGCTTTTTTTTCTTTTTTTGATTTTTCGGTTTGCGAAGATTTTATTTTATGATTTATGATTTTGAGAAATTCAACAATCACTTAATCTGGTGTAGTACGCATTTGTATAATATTTCTTGATCAGTTTTTATTGCGCATCATCAATTTTTCGACTCTTTTTTTTCACACACGAAAATCTATTCACTCATTTTCGTACAAAGCTGTAGAAAAAATACGAATTCTTCATTATTCATTCAAATGATAACGCCACTGTTTTCCGAACTGAAATGAGCTTCAAATTTTCCTTATTTTCTAATGTGAGCTGATTTTAAAATTGAATCGGGACGTCGAGCGTCGAATGAGTGATATATTCTTAAACTGTACATTGTACAATTTCCACACTGTTTTGTCACCTTGAAAAATTTCCGAGGCATTTGAAACCATTATTGTCCAGCTGAACAATAGCGGAAGTTCGAAAAATTTACGCAAAAATAATAAACTTATGAAATTTCAAACAAGAGAACAGACAGACGCAGCACGTTGTATTGGCTGAAATTAAGGTTTTTTTAACTGAAATTGAACTATCGGAGTCATCAAAAGACTGAAAAACAGAGCCAACATAGATTCTCTCCGATTGACAAATTCCTCGTTTCTTTATTCGTTTGCTCACTGGATTTCATGTAAAATGAACAGAATGAGCTGAATGTGATGATTGTATGCCAGATTTAGTGTGTTCATCTGTGTGAAGCGATATGAAGTGGAATAAGTAAGCTGAATGATAAAATTATTCTTGGTTCGTCAATAGTGGACAAAACAAATTCAATTGACGCTGGTGGTTCTTGAATGTCGTTTATTATAAAATTGCTTTGCTTCAAATCTCAATCCAAAACGAGTCACAATTATTCTAAATTATTTAAAGGAATACATCTTCTTCGTCGCAAACATTTCAAGTTTGCTTTTGTGAGTGCTCAAAGCTCAAAGTGTAAGTGAAACGAAGCAAATCTTTAGAAATTATTATGGGCTCAATCCCAGTTCGGATTTTCGTTGTTTTCTTTTGCATTCGATTTTGCAAAATTTTTATTACCGTTCGATTAAAAACATATACACGAATAAAACTAATTTTCGGCAAATGATTTTATTCACACTTTTCACACCGAAACACTAATCAATCGTGAATATTAAATAAAAATTAAAAAGTTGACCAATCCGTTCACTCACTCTGGCAATTGCGAATCAACTGTGGGCCGAATGAATGTTCAATTGAGCGAGAAACTACGAAAACGTGCAAAAAGGCAAATACAAAAAAAAACCCGATACCGAATAAAAAATTTACCGAACGCAAACGAGATACAGACGAATGATATACAAATGATATATTTGATGTAAAGATATCAAGATAATAACAGCATCAGCATAAACACCGTATCCAATGGATCCATCGTACAACGGTGTTGATCATTTGATTGTAGATGAGAAAAATAATAAAAAAATTTAATAATTCGAAATATCGTACATTGTATTACAATGGTGATCAACAACGAACAATAATGTTGATTGTCAATTACAATGATAATAATGCTATTTCGGTATATTTGTACATAAGCGAATAAAAAATTCGTCTTGATCCAAATACACATTTCATTCAGTCGAATAAGTGAGCTCAACAATCATAAGCCATGCTGAAAAGAGAAATGTTCTTTAATATCTACCCACTACTTATTCACGGCACTTGGCATGTCTTGTAAACTTTTCGGTTTCATACAAAGAAGTTTGACGGTCTATTCTCAAATTGTCATCGATACTGGTTCCGACTGTTTATTGGTTCGAATTTAACATCCTTTTTATCGGCAGGTCGATACATCAAAATAATAACCTAAGAAGACGTTGAATGATATTGATCATGGCTTCTGTCTATTGCCAGCATTTGTTTTACTATTTGAATGTGAATTGACTGGGTTTTGTTTTCGAATCGCTGACGATTCGGTGGCATTATTTATGGATGACAAAGCAAACTGTTTTGGCAGCTCAATGATAAGCGGCTATAAATTTAATTGCATCAATGATGAATTCATGTGCGAAAATATGTCGATTATTTTATTTGTAATTCGTGGAATTTCAAGTAAAAATCATTCTCGCATGTCACGTGGTCTGATACGGAGATGTCAGTGAATTGAATAAATAATGCGATTATAATCTATATAATAATAAATTATTCGTTAATGGTCAGTGAATGTTCAACAATTCATTTATGGAATTTGGTTGTTATTGGCGATAAATAAATGACCGTATGCCGGCATGGCATCGATGTTATAGTCAATTCAACACATACAATTACGAATTTGACACATTTTCGATGAATATTAATAATAATTTACTCATCTCCAATGTTTGGTCGTTTCAACACAACTATTATATTTTAAGATTTCCATATTTTTGCCCATTGGACCATTTTCGAACTTTATCATTTTCTAAGAAATCTCTATTGTTCACCTTCTCTTGTCTGGATTAAATTTCAATTTGAGCATCCTGATCGCAAAGTGACTAACATTTAATTGCTCATAACTGAAATGTCGAATATTTACGATGAGATGATTAAAACGTGTACAAATTACAAAATGGACAATTTAACACCCGCATAACACTCAAGATGCGAGAGAGGGGTTGACACGTTACATTATTATTAACATTTGATAAAAAGAACTCAGAAAAAGCCAACGTAAGCGTGAATATTTTTGAACTTTTTATTCAAGCGGAAGATTCGATTTCAGAATATGCGCACCAATAAAACCATTTGTATTTTATTGTCTCATAACGGAGAAACAAAGAATATCTCAGACATGATTCGGCTTTTATTTGGTGGCGTTTATTTTGTGTATTTTTTCTTTTGGACAAGTGTCAAGTCATGTTGCGCTTGAATTTGTATTGTTTTGGTTGTTCGTTCTTCGATCAAACTCGTTTGTTGCTTTGGTTTAGTCTATTCTCAAAGAAGATTCCTTCTGAATAATTTTTTATTCCTAATATTTAGGAGATTTTGAGGGGAATGCTGAATTTCAAGATCAACTTATGTAAATTTAGAGTTCATATGATGACATGTTTGACAATTTTATTGATCTAATTGCTCATTAGATCAATATATCTTAGAATTTATGTAAATACTCTGGAATGTGGAATACCCTATGTTTTGTGCCGGATGTAGTCAATTAACAACAATTGACGGCATAACGTCAGCATTCATCATAAAGCAATTATTTTTTTCTTTGATACGGAATCGATAAAAATGGCAATGCCAAAAACAATGTGACTTTTTGATTGAATTCAATGAAACAATTTTAATGATTGATCGATTCGATTGATCAATAGAAACTATTTTAAATTTTTCTTTTCAAAATCGATCGGCATTATTTGAGAAATTAAACCGCTTACCTGTTCTCTGGCACTCGTTTCCTTGAAGAACGATATATCTCTGCCATTGATATCAATCAAACCGGTTCCTGCATTTTATATTAAGACAAAATTTTAGAACTATATCAAGAGTAAAAAATTTTATAGGAAAATTTTAATTGCCAATTACCCGGAGATATGACAGTAACAACGGCTTCAGCGGTCTTTCGAAAGCATCCTGCAGATATAAATTCTCAATTAATTATTGTGTTTTTTACACCATTTTAAATTCAGTCGAAAATTTTTTTACTTTCTATTGTCACTGAAGATCGTCCATCTTCCAGTGTCTTCTTTATGTTGATCATTTCAGTGTTTCTCCTAATACCCATGTCCTTGCGATATTTCATTATATATTCTTTTATACGGAACGAATATGGATGAGCAAGCAGACGATCCATCATCTTTATAAAGTCAGTGTATTGCCTATCGGATATGGTTTCAATGAGCAGATCTTCTAATTCCTCTTTAGTCACCCATTTTGAGCTGGAAACATCTCTGCAAATAAATTGAATAAAACCTTATAAGCCATTATTAGCCCTTTGGGACACTGGACAATGTCCAGTGGACATTCAACAAACAGCTATTGAAAGTATTTACAGTATCAATTGGGGATCCACAGTTTGGTTTGTTTGATTTTGCAAGTCTTCGAATTTGTCCAATTCCCTCATGTGACCCACCGCTTGCTGTTTTGATTCAAACATATTGGTAATTATTTTTATTTAAAAAAAAACGAAATGAATTGGGCAACATTCCACTTACATGACAAGCATCGTAATAATTTGCAAAACATGTATAGAATTGATAATGAAATGGCCGTCCGGTTAGATCGAATTGTGGTCTTTTTCGTGGTGGATAAACTTCCTCTGGAGGTTTCATTATTGGTAAAGCTTTTTTATCGTATAAACCAGATGGGAATAAATACTTAATGGCCGCCTAAAATCAATCCAGAATAATTTTTTCCTCTATATGATTCCATTAATTAATGCTAGTAGTAACGGTATTCACTTACGTCCGCATCTGCTTGGGTAAAAGTTTCTGGTTCAACACCCATCATTCCTGCCAAATGACGCATTCCAATTTTATATTCTTGATTCGCTTCTTGCATCATGTCGTCATATTTCTTGGCTCTTTCCAAAAACACTTTAGCCGCATAATTCATTTTTCTATTGTGATCAACCTCATCTGACGCGCAATTAATTTTGGGCTCTTTTGTTATGGAAACAGTTGTTACATAGCTCGCTTTTTGAATCTAATGGAGAATAGATAAAATTTAATATTTTGGAAGTGGTTCACTTTGAGGTTAGATTTGAGCGACAGTGACCATCGGTCTTTTTTTTTTAAATGGGAAGATATGATATAATGAATACTAACTCTGTGGTTAATGGCATTGTGTGAACTTTGAGTGCCACAAAAAGAATTTTTGACCAAAAAGCCTCTCAAAAAACTTTGGCTTTTTAGAAACATTTTGTTTTTTTCTTTCAAATTTCAATCACTTTCAATTCCGTCTCATGTGAACGAAAACAGACGAAAGAGATCAGTGACATTCAGTTGTCATATGTGACAGCTTCGAAACGGGAAAAACAACCGCAAACACTAAAACCGGATCATTTTTGACATTTCATTCCGAAGACAAGAGTACGAATGAGATAAAAAGACGTCGTAAACCGTACACGCGTTGGCTAACTTTCGATTCCTTAAAAACTGAATACATTCGGTGTCCGGTGTCCAAATATAGATAAATATTCAAATTTGTTTTCGATTTAAAAAAGCTCATTGTGTTTTTTGTTTTATCGATTTTTCTGCACGTAAGTCACATTTACATCCGATAATCAAATTATTGCAATGATTCGAATATATTGTGAAATATTTTTTAATTATATATCTTACTGAATCATCATAATATTTTTGCAAGTAGGTCAAAGAGAATGGGCGAAGAGAATCTTATTGAGCAGTTCATTGCACTTGGCATGAGGTGAGCTGTTTGTTTTTTGAATACATTAGCCAATGCGTTGGATTAAAGTTGGATTGAATTTATTTTTTTTTCAGCGAATCGAAAGCCAAAGAAACATTTAAAAATGCGAATGTCACGAAAAACCTAACAGCTGCATTGAGTGAATGCAAAGGTATTGCAATACCAGATGGAGCCGGAATATTACTCTATCACATGGCATCAAAAATCAAAGCACAGATTTTCCATCAATTGCCATTGCTTGTCAAATACATTTTGAATAAAAAATTGGACACAACGTTGCGAGTGGATGCGGCTCTGGATTATTTGATGAAAAATGGAGTTCAAGGCAAAGAGATCAATGCTGCTGAATTCGAAAAACATTGTGGAGTTGGTATTGTGGTAACACCCGAAGAAATTGATCGAGCCGTTGAAGCCGCAATAATAAGAAACAAAATGGCCCTTGTTGAACAACGTTATCGTTTCAATGTTTTCAAAATGATGCAAGAAGTGCGCGAACAACTTCCTTGGGCCGATGGCAAACAAGTAAAGAATGAATTTGATGTTCAGATTTTTGATTTGCTTGGTGAAAAAACGGAAGCCGATTTGGCACCACCACCAAAAAAGCAAAAGGAAAAGAGACCCGCTGCCGAAACGAATGGCAAACTGAACGACAAAAGTATGTCAAATGGTGTTGATGACAAAGCCACCGATGGCGCTAGTTCAATCGCTGAATTGATGAAAACAAAAGTGCATTTCCATGCACCCGGTGAAAATTATAAAACTGATGGTTATGTGGTGACACCAAACACAGAACGATTACTGAAGGAGCATTTGAAAGTGACTGGTGGTCGCGTTCGAACTCGTTTTCCGCCTGAACCAAATGGTATTCTGCACATCGGTCATGCGAAAGCCATTAACATTAATTTTGGGTATGCAAAGGCGCACAATGGTACTTGTAATTTGCGATATGACGATACCAATCCAGAAAAAGAAGAAGAAAAGTTTTTTGTTGGAATTAGAGATATGGTCGAATGGTTGGGCTATAAACCAGATCGAATCACTTATTCGTCCGATAATTTCCAACAATTATATGAATGGGCTGTTGTTTTGATTAAAAAGGGATTAGCATATGTTTGCCATCAAACAGCCGATGAAATGAAAGGTAATTTTTCATTTTTAATTAATTCTTATAATCTTAATTTTTTTTTAAATTGATTTTTCATGTTTCGATCAATTAAATAAGGTTTCAATCCGAAACCATCCCAATGGCGAGACCGACCGGTCGAAGAAAGTTTACAATTGTTTGAAGACATGAAAAATGGTAAGATCGATGAAGGATTGGCAACGCTTCGAATGAAAATCACTTTGGAAGAAGGAAAAATGGATCCGGTTGCGTATCGAATTAAATTCATTCCCCATCATCGCACTGGAAATGATTGGTGCATTTATCCGACATATGATTATACGCATTGTTTATGTGACAGCATTGAAAATATTACGCATTCATTATGTACAAAGGAGTTCCAATCGAGGCGTTCAAGTTACTATTGGTTATGCAATGCGCTGGATATCTATTGCCCAGTTCAATGGGAATATGGCCGCTTGAACGTTAATTATACCGTTGTATCCAAACGGAAAATTGCAAAATTGATAACGGAAAAAATTGTTGAAAATTGGGACGATCCACGTCTTTTTACATTGACAGCATTGCGTCGTCGTGGTTTTCCATCAGAAGGTCAGTACATTGCGTATAAACATAATTCGTGTTCATTTTTCCTATTTCCATTTTTAGCTATTAACAATTTTGCGCTCTGGTCGGCGTTACTGGTGCCCAAGGATCAATTGATCCATCTATGATTGAAGCAACTGTACGCAATTTTTTGAATACAACCGCATCTCGGAGATTGGTTGTTTTGGAACCATTGAAAATAACCATAACCAATTTTCCATTTGATAAACCGCAAAAAATTGATGTTCCAAATTTTCCGAATGATGCGAGCAAAGGTGTGCATCAAGTAATTTTCGATAAGGTGGTTTATATTGAACGAAGTGACTTTAAAGAGCAGCCAGAAAAAGGCTATCATCGATTGTCACTAAATCAAGCGGTTGGTTTGCGACATGCTGGTTACGTTATTTCGGTAACTGAAGTCAAAAAAGACGGACAAGGCGAGATTGAAGAGCTCATTTGTACATGCGAAAATGTCGAAAAAGCCACCAAACCGAAAGCTTTTGTCCAATTTGTTTCGCACCCAATGGAAATAGAAGTTCGACTGTATGAACAGCTTTTTATGCACAAGAATCCAGAGGATTCGAATGAAATTCCAAATGGCTTCTTGAGCGATTGCAATCCAAATTCCCTGAGAATTCTCACATCATATGCTGATGCGTCATTAGCTGCCAACTTGAAAGTCTTTGATCGTTTCCAATTTGAACGTATTGGATTCTTCTCGGTTGATCCAGACACAAACGGACACCGCATTGTGTTCAATCGAACCGTGACATTGAAAGAAGATTCCGGCAAAAATTGAGTTTTTGAAACTTAATTATTTCCTATTTTTACATTCAAAACAAACAGTAACAACACAAAGGATAAAATCAAATTTCTCACAAACGCGATTTCGGATATTAAATGCATTTTCCTCATAAAATTGGATTTTATTATTAACAAAGATGTATGAAACAGGTATGGAGATGATTCAACAACCAAAGAACTATTAACGATCACAAACAACAACCGAAGTTCCCTGTGATTCTAGTTCTTCACCATCATAGCTATCTTCGGAATGGACATCATCTTCAGACTCGTCCAATTCATTGTGTTTCTCTTCGCGTTGTCGATACGATTGAAAGAATGCATTTGGATCAAGCGAAGAACTGCCGGCCGGCAATAACGAAATATTTTCAGCAATAATCTGTTTACGCGTCGCTAAACGTTCTTCGGCCTGTTTTTCGATTTGTTCCCGTAGCTTTTCTCTGTGTTGACGTTCCATTTCGATGGATTCATGTAAAGACAACATTTGAACTGAATTATTTCTTAAATGAGGTGGTGTTGCGGCTGTTATTTCCCAGTGCGGACGACATTTTCGATTCTTCTCACGATCAACATTATGTACATCACTTTTGGTGGTTTTGAAGGGTAAAAACTTCTTCTTGGATTTTGATTTTTCCGTAAATGATTCATCTTTTTTCATTATATAAATGGCATGTGGATCCAAATCCACAGAGCCCGTTGTTGTATTTAAACTATTGTTTGGCTCACTTTTAGTGTCATTTATTAGTGATGATTCATCATTTATTGTTTCATTTTCGGCTTTCATTGATTCAATATCCTCTAAATCAGCTTCGGTAATCAGACTCTCGATCGGTTTTTCAATTTTAACCAATTTTGTTTCACGACTTTGTGCAATAATTTTCAACGGATCGATATTTGCATCTTCATCATCGTCACTGTCCAATGTGTCGGCTGCAACTATAATCTGATTACCGTCCATTTTACCGCCATTCCATTCCATATTGGTCACAGCCTTGACACCCTTTTCAACAATATTCAATTCAGAAAACAAGTCAGCTGCCTGATCAATTTCATTTCGTGCTTCGATTTCCTTAACTATCTTGTCATGCAGACTTTGTATTCGTTCACCTTTGTCCGGTAGTTTTGATAACCACGATCTGAAAATTAGAATTTCATATTATTATAGTTTTAAATGCGCATCGGATCGATAGATTGTATTCTGAATACCGACTTGTTTGCTAAAAGTTTCTTTTGGCGGTCGCGCAACTCGAACAATTGACCTTTTGTATATTTTTTGAGATCTTCGATGTATGTATCTTTTGGAGCTCTCGCCAAATTCTGATTACCATCATTAATCATCGGCATTTTTTAAATAATTTATTTTTTACGACTTTACTCTTAAATATACGTTGCAACTTTAGCAAAACTTTTCGCGAAGCTTGTAATCAAACCAGCGACCGTCAAATAGCTGTCAATGTGCTTGATATGCGATTTTTAGTTTTTAGGGTGCGTTCCGAATTATCTTCAATGTGTGAACATCGTTCACTGCATTCGAATACATACAGCTTACAGCATTTCTATTTGGAATACAAAATTCAAAAGTTCAAATGTTCATCGGCCACCCATTGGACTAGTTGTATTCTATGTTTCCGATTCAAATTGAAATTCGATAGCAGGTTCAATATGAATCACTCGAATCGGGAACACCATTGCCCAGGCAGTTTGAAGAATGATCGGTCTTACATCGGTTCAGTTACATTGCAAAAGACGATAAAGTCATGACTGTGCGAGCCTGATTTGAATGGTTTGCATTTGATTTCATTCAGTACTACATCTGCGCTGGTTGCGGATGCACGGCACACCGACTACCGTCTATTGGATTATTTGTGATTTGTGAAATAGTGTTACGTTTTAATTTGCATGAAAAGACCTCTTTATTTTTCATTCAAAATGGGCAAAAGTGACGATCAGATTCGATTGTTGGACCGGGACTCTTCTTCATCGTCATCATCGAGGAGAAATTATGTGAGTTAAAATTCATTTCGGTGTAATTTTGTGGATAATTTCTCCATAAAACTCAATAAAAATCCATAACATCGAAACGCATAGCATAAATATTAATTAATAATAATTATGCGATCGAAATACCAAATCCAATACGTATGTGAAATCAGTTTTGAGGTTTCTTCAACCACGATTACGACGGACTCGTATTCGTAAGTGTAAAAATAATTACTTCACCGAGTTGTCACATTGATGACTTTTATTACAGCTGTATTAAGATGTATCGAATTACTTACCGTGTTATGTCAATGCTCCCTTTGTTTTTCGTCTCTTTTGTTTACACTGTGTTAATGTTGCGAACAAAAAAAATTATTTGTTCTGTGGCTAAAATGATAAATTCATTCATTTTGGCGCTTCATTAAATGTGTTACTACATAATTTCCACAACAGCAATAACATTCCAAATTCCAAAATACAAAAAAATCGGTCAGAGAACCAGCAACCTATCGATTTTCATGTTATGTCCTCGGCTCGGATTTCCACCGATTTCGTTCACTTCACATTATTTCTGATTCGCCAGAGCTGATTCGCTCAAAGCAAATAATGGAAAAAAAATCTTCTTTTTTTTTAATCTTTTGTCTCTCATATTATTATTATTTGCTGTTGGGTTGTGATAGATGATAAGCATCATTATCTCAATCGTAAAAGTGACAAAATTCCGATTACAAACGTTTTGACTACTGAAGATCTCAGCCCGTGAAGATACCATTTTCATTATAACGTAATGAATTTAAATGAATATTTTGAATGAATTTATCCTAATCTTTGTCTTTTCTTTTTCGTGAATTCAGGACAGCATCACATCGTTTAGTACAGAAGTGATAACAGAAAAGATATCAAAAAATAAAAATTATGGGGGCATTAATCAAGAACAAGAAGATAAATTGACATACACGTGGACCGATATCGATGTGTTCGGTGAAGCCCAAAAAGAGCAATCGATTCAAGGGTCTGTAACTGCTGCTCCAAATATAATCATATCAAAGTTAAAGGCCTGCGTTAATCGAAACTATCAACATATTCCGCGGCCACGAAAACATTTACTGAAAAATGTGTCGGGAATTGCGCGTCCGGGTGAATTATTGGCTGTTATGGGAAGCTCAGGTGCAGGCAAAACAACACTTTTAAATTCGTTGGCTTTTCGTTCACCGGCCGGTGTACAAGTATCACATTCAGCTATTCGCGCATTGAACGGTGTACCAGTGAATGCAAAACAATTACGTGCCCGCTGTGCCTATATTCAACAAGATGATCTATTCATTGGATCACTAACTGCACGCGAGCACCTAATTTTTCAGGTTTGGCATTGATCACTGATTCAAATGTTTCGTCCATTCAAATGATAAATAATTTGATTTTCTTCTTCGGTCGTCTAGGCTTTGCTTCGATTGGATCGAAATATGCCATATAAAACGAAAGTCCAAAAAGTCGATAAAGTGATTGCTGATTTATCTCTTAACAAATGCCAAAACACAATAATTGGTGTAACGGGGCGAATGAAGGGCTTATCCGGCGGCGAAAAAAAACGATTATCATTTGCGACAGAAGCTTTAAATGATCCATCACTTTTACTTTCCGACGAAGCAACTTCAGGTCTGTTTCCCAATTTTCTATTTCGTTCAGAATTCATATTTAATCATGCATTTGTATTGAATGTTGATTTTTTGAATTAGGTTTGGATTCATTTATGGCGCATAATGTAGTTCAAGTATTGAAGCGTTTGGCGCAAAAGGGTAAAACAATTATTTTAACCATTCATCAGCCTTCTTCAGAAATTTTCGGAATGTTTGATAAATTATTATTGATGGCTGAGGGTCGTGTAGCCTTTCTCGGCACTCCGAATGACGCAGCAACATTTTTCACATCATTAGAGGCTCCGTGCCCTACAAACTATAATCCGGCCGATTTTTATATTGAACATTTGGCAGTTGTGCCGGGCAGCGAGCAAGAAAGTCTCGACAACATTCGGAAAATTTGCGATGCATTCGCTGTAAGTGAATATTCAATTAAAATAGCTGACGAAATTAGTAGCTTACAGAGGGGATCAAATGATTATAAGCTGTTAACGGTTAATGGCAATGGTACCGATGGATATCGTGCTACTTGGTGGACACAGTTTCGAGCAATTTTATGGCGTTCTTGGTCAACTGTTTTGAAAGAACCACTTTTGGTTCGAGTTAGGCTTTTACAGACCGTTGTGAGTATCACATTGATTAATTTGTTGATGATAAATTTCAACAATAGTTTATCGATTTTTATCATTTTGATCATTTTCAGTTGGTCGCTGTTGTAGTTGGGGCTATATTCTTTGGGCAGGAGCTCACACAAGACGGTGTTATGAATATTAATGGGGCAATTTTTCTCTTTTTAACGAATATGACATTTCAGAATGTATTTTCTGTAGCCAATGTGAGTTGTGACAGTTAACCAAACAAAAATCAAACATAAAGTTGAGAATTTACTGATCTGCTTATTACACAATTTGTGTTTCAGGTATTTTGTGCTGAGTTACCAGTATTTCTACGGGAGCATCGCAGTCGATTGTATCGTACAGATGCATATTTTCTTGGAAAATCTTTGGCTGAATTCCCATTATTTATGCTTGTACCAGTGATTTTTACATCAATTGCTTATCCTATGATTGGACTTCGGCAAACATTCCCAAATTTTGCGACGGCTCTTGGCATTGTTATTTTAGTAGCAAATGTTTCAACATCTTTTGGTAAATATGTGTTAGATTCGTTGAAAAATGAAAAACAAGCAGTTTTAATCAACAATTTCAATTGATTCCAGGTTATTTGATATCATGTGCAAGTTCATCAATATCGATGGCATTGTCAATTGGACCACCGTTAATTATTCCGTTTTTGCTATTTGGAGGTTTTTTCTTGAACAGCGGATCGGTACCTGATTATTTTAAATGGCTTTCGTATATTTCTTGGTTCCGTTATGGCAACGAAGCACTTTTGATCAATCAATGGGCCGATGTTGGACCCGGTCAAATTGAATGCACCAGAATGAATACAACATGTCCGGCTGATGGTCAAGTCATTCTTCGAACACTTAACTTTGAAACGGTAAAATTCAATCCTGTTTGCTTTTTGATGTGTATGTTTCAGGCCGACAGTAATTTAAACGTTTTTTTCTTTTTAATTTACAGGCGAATATGG
>GL501488.1:1017054-1029888 GCA_000149185.1 Mayetiola destructor | reverse complement strand
TGCCACAAAAAGACGAACGCGAAAACTGAAAATCGTGCCAATCTCCTGCTTTTTGGAGATTTCTTTTGTTGTAATATTTCTGTGTAAATATATCTTCGAAAAGATAAATCAAATTTGTTATCGAAACGAATAGCTATGAATCGAATTAAAATATTATTATTACTTGTGTAAGAATTCGTAAAGTCCTGCATCAAAGCATCTCCACATAATCGAATATTTATGAATTCTCAAAAAACATAACGGTTTATATGGTGCATTTATGCCATCGAAATTGGCCAACACCGTTCCTAAGCCATATTTCAACATGTACGCATTTGTAAAATGGAGTCCAGTGCAAATTATGAATCCAAACAATGCCCATCCAGATAGTGATTCCAGAATGTACTTGCGAAAATTGAATAAAAGAAGGGAATGAATAGAGGATTTTAATCTATGTGGAAATAATATGCTTACCGAATGGTCGAAAATGACAGCGCCAGCATAAAAATAGCTCAAAATTAACTCGTTCACTAAATAAATGGCAAAAAGTCGAAATAATCCAAATATCAACTGTTGCATACGCAACATAAATGGTTTAAATTTGATTATCTCAACATCTGTATAATGTGAGTAATTCATGGGTGGCCCTTCAACAAAAACAGGCAAATAAAATATGAAACCAAGAAATTTTTCCAACGAAAATCGTTGGCTAATTTCGTGTGAATTCTTTTTTGCATCAATTTTGTTCGCATTCCGATTGGAGTTCGCATGCGTGTCACAATAATCTAATGCAAAGCTCGTCAAACGTAACAATTGGCATGAAAACATTGTAAATCCATGGTAAAACTGAAACAAATCACGTCCAAACAATGATGCAACTGATGTGTCTGCTTTTGGAATGCCACTTAAACATAGCCAAACGATTAAAGTGTACCAAACAAGAGACTTTTTTCCCATCCGCATAACAAGGTAAAATGACAGCGTTGACATAACAATAACTGCAATGATGACCGCTGAGCGGTCAAAAATTGATGAAATGCCAAAAATCGCATGCATCAACGGTAATTTCTTGTTTATGTAAAAAGAAGATTATTATACAGATTATGTGCTTTAAATTGAAATCGTGATTTAAATGTGTTCCTTACCTTTGGATCAATACAACGAACCACTTCAAAGCTAATGCAGTGCGCAATTAACAAATAATAGGACTTTGAAATATATGAAATGAACGGGCCAATTTCCAAATCATATTTCATTTGCCTTCGGTTCAATATTGACCATCTGATTTCAGTAAAGCGACCATTAGTTTGGAGATCGTAGGCTGAAAGTTTATAGTATTAATGATTTAATCATTATGAGTTGCTTTCATCGGCTTCGATCATATTAACATTTTTTTTTTTTGTAAATTACTTTCACCGAAGCGATAGAATTGGTAAAGGGCGTACACAGTTGCAGAGATATGAACGAGCACATAAAATATATCTTCTTTGGCCATCTCGTTTGGCACGGGCCACTGATTTCACAAAATGCTGAAAAAAACTGAAGCGGTTTCAAAAATCGATATAAAAACACACAAAACTTCATTTAGGCAAATCATTTTCGAAGGCACATTTTGACATCGGAGGAAAAAATAAACTTAATTAAGATGTAAATGAGCAGACTCACTCACAGTTAGATATAATATTCAATGAAATGTGAATGAATTCAAATAAAAAATTCCAGAAAACAAAAGTCGTTTTCAATTTCATTTGAATGGTATGGAATGGCCGTTTGGAGTTTTATCGTTGTGATCATCTTTTTGGTTAGTCAATTTCATTTCAGTGTGACGATATTTCCGTGTGACCCAGCTTTGTATACAGGGCACTAAAAATTTAACATTGAAATGATCAAAGTTTTGATCACTGGCTAAATATGAAATGTTTATTGCAGACATCGATAAAACTCCCAAGGCTGGATACCATTCTAAGGCGATCTTATGAAATGCAAAATCATTGTTTGGTTGCGTTGTCGTCGCACTGTGATTAAAGTTCAAAATCATAGGATCAAAACATTTGATGAAATTTCCCAGATAAATTCACGTTCATTGATAGAGAAGATTCAAAACAAACGCAATTGTCTCTTACTTTAGTCATAACGTGTGAAATCGTATCGTTATCACATCCATGTTCAGTATTCAGATGTTGGTATTATAACGTAGTGTCGATTTCTTAGGCTCGTTTGATATTGCGTATTCACATTGTGAATTTCATAGCAATAAAAGTTTAAATTATCATATTAATTGTTGCCCCAATTAAAACGCCTTGCAATTAGAGAAATGAAAAAATAGCTTGCTACACAATTCGACTTTAATTATAATTTGGTAATAATAATTTACATGATGAACGCACTGAACGTAGGGCCTCTAGTTTTTCGGGATACAGCTGTGATCAATGCAAAAATTGATGAAACATTTGAACAAGCCATTGCAAAGTATGTGTCTATCAAACAAATGATCGATCGCATTGTGCAGCTTTTAAATCACTGATAGGCTGAAACCAAATTCATTCAGAAGTCGAGAGAAAAAATCTTTTCAAAACTTTCAAAATAGACGATCAACTATAATACCTGGCAACAAAAGAAATGGTGAACGAAAATGATTTCATTTTATGGTCACCAACCAAATATCCTGCGGCTGTCTTAACATCATCGCTGAAAAACCCAAAATATATTCTAATGGTCAACGAGCAGAAAATTGCAAATTTGGTGAGAATGGAACCGGAATTTGATTGGTATGGCTTGTTTAGTTGGACGATCACTGATAGGCTGAAACCAAATTCATTCAGAAGTCGAGAGAAAAAATCTTTTCAAAACTTTCAAAATAGACGATCAACTATAATACCTGGCAACAAAAGAAATGGTGAACGAAAATGATTTCATTTTATGGTCACCAACCAAATATCCTGCGGCTGTCTTAACATCATCGCTGAAAAACCCAAAATATATTCTAATGGTCAACGAGCAGAAAATTGCAAATTTGGTGAGAATGGAACCGGAATTTGATTGGTATGGCTTGTTTAGTTGGACGATTTCAATTGGCTGGATTTATATCTGAAAAATAAGGTGATATGATTGAATGAATGCCATTCAAGTGTAGATGTGTTATCATTATATCGACGCATTTTATCTCATTAAAAAAATTCCATCAGAATTTTTGTGGAGTCGTTATAATGAATGATGTGTGAAGTGTAGAGGTGTGGAATTCAGTATTCAAGCTTATTCATAATTTTCAGGAAAATCATGCTGATAGACGATAAACGTCTTCATAAAATTACATCTCTTCCTAGTTTAATGCCTGCGTTATCATCTCGTTGCAAAATTTTTTATTTCATTACTTTATTCTTTCGTAAGGCAGAAAGAGATCAGTGATGTAAATTTGGAATATACACATAACGACAATGAACATGCATATTTGAATCATTCAGATGAAATTTATTTATCTTGTCAACTTTTATTGAGCAATTATTATGTTAATCATCCAAAACTAAATCTAATTGTTAAAAATCACAGACACCAATTTAATCTTTTTGAGATAGAAATCGTTCTCGCTGCAGTGTCTATAACAACTTCATTATTATTATTGATAAGTAAATAAATGGGTAGTACTTTTGATGCGATATTCATCGGTCATAATTCCTGATAAGATATATATATAGGTATTGAGAAATGATTTGCAATGAATGTGTTTTAATGAGTTTGCGTTTTGTTGTCGCCATTGGGCAAAATAAGTCCAGTTAATTCTGGTTTCTCATCGATTTTATCGTTTTTCGCATTTATGATATACTTCATTTCCGAATGTCTGTATTTTTTGGGCACGAAATGTCTAACAACAGGTGATAACAGTTGTACATTGAACCCATCAAAATTTTGACCGCCGGTCAAATAAGAAATTATAATCGCTGGAATCCACATCGATATCACGCCAATTATTGCGTACCATTGAAATGATATTTTATAAAACGCAAATTCGTCATTTGTTGCAAGTGGAACCGGAATTGTTGTTGTGCTGCAACACAATTGGCAAACATTAAAATCCAATATTATTGAATTTTTATTCATGAATTGCTTACATGTTCGTCATAAAATTGATCGTTTCATTGCTGCACCCCTCAATTGAGGTTGGAATTATTGGATATTTTAGTTTTCCTTGTGCAATATGATATTGTGTATTGATAATTATTGAGCATACAGTAACCATACTGATTATTATCCCCGAAAGAACACCCTTCAAACGACCAAAATCGTCAATTGACCGAATGCAGAGAGAAAAACCGTTATTTTTTTATTTTTTTTATTTGAAAATCAATAACACTTTTGAATCGGTTTTTTCGAATAAAGAGATTCAAAATTACCTAGAGATTACCTTTTGATTGGCCCATGGATAAAGCATACCACAAGTGAATACACCGAACTTTGCTCCAGCGGTCATACCAGACACCGTATTAACGAGTTGAAAAATTGATTGAAAATTTTCAACAAGAATGCCACTAAATGCACAAAATGTTCCAATCAAACAAATAATCAAACGCATTGTCCGGTTCGCATTAACATCGGTGTCGGCAAACCATTTCATTGGCCGAACATAATCACTATATATTACACCAGATACCGAATGTAATGCAGCCGAAACAGTGCTCAGTGATGCGCTGAATACACAAGATATAAAAATGCCAGGCATACCCCGGATGTGACCAGCAACATCTTGAACAAATCTTGGCATCAATTTGTCATATTTTGTTACAATTCCAACTTTAACTGGATCGCAATTATGATAATATGAATACATAATAATACCGGTTCCAGTATTGAATAGCATGATCACCACAACACCAAAAAAAAATATAATCATCGACCTAATGAAACAAATGGATTCATTTTTGTCAGAAAATTAAAGTGAATTTTTTCTTGAAACGAAAAAAAAAAACCTTTTCGCCTTTGCTAGAGTCGGCAGTGAAACCAAACGTTGAACACAGTTTTGGCTGAAAGTGATGTGACATGTCCACATCACAAACGAACTGCCGACGATATTCCAGAAGGTAATTCGCTTTGCGGGATCCAAAGACATACTGAAAAGGATCCTAAAGAGTTCATTTTCATTTCAATTCATAATAAAAAACAGTCTTACATTGGAGGAAATATTCTGTTGCCATCAACTGCCCGATCCCACACTTCATTCAAACCACCAACTTTCAAAATTCCAAGCACTGCTACCAGAATAACGGAAGTGACCATCACAACTGCCTGCAATACATCGGTCCAAACAACGGCCTTGATTCCACCCTGCGCACAAAAAAAACCATGTTAATGAAAAAGTCGCACATTCACTAAGTCACAATAATCACTCACCAGCATCGTATAAATCACACAAATATAACAAATTACAATATTCACCATATGAATGCTATGTTTGGTCACTGATTGAAAATGAAACAGCTCAATCTTTTAAAGTTTCAAACAAATAATTCATCTTAATTCTTACCTTCGACAAATGCCAAGGATGGAATATACATAATTACGGGCAGGAAGAATAAATTCAAAATGACGAACAACACTGTTAAAAGTTTTCGGGTCATTTTACCAAATCTCATTTCCAAATACTGAAATCGAGAATTTGAAATGATTTACCGTTTATTGGAAACAATTCTGATCAACGTCCAATCTTACCACATAACAATTATCGACGCTGTTGTGATAAAAAACGGGCAAAAATAAATAATTCGTTCCAAATGTAATGAAAAATAGAGTGGGAAGTAGAAGCATGTATTGCCAACCAAAGGAATAGATTTCAGCTGGAATTGTCATAATAGCAATTGCTGATAATTGACTAAAATATTTAAAAAAAAAGAAAGAATAAAAAAATTATCATGAAAAATAAAAACAATATTTGATGGAAAACAAGAGGTTGCCTGAAATCACCTCGAAACAAGTGATATGGCAATCGGAAGAGTGCGCATTTTGTGTCCACCTACAAGGTAGTCTTCAGCAGTTTTCAGTTCATTGCTAAATAATCCAAAATAAATTCCGATCGCAAGTGAAAATGATAATATTAATATAAATATCGAGTAATCGAGACCCGTAAAATATGAAATTTCCTCGAATGGTACACTTTCGTTCATTTTTACACCGTTTGCTCTTAATTTATTTTCGATACTGCTGTAGCTTAAATATAAATTGAATAATGATTTTTCTGAGATGTTTACGATTACTTTATTCCCATTGAAATGAACCATTCAGACTGATTACTATAGCTTTTATCTATTTTTAGCTTCTGGGCTGCATGCTATGCATAAATCTATTACACATTCAGCTGACAAATCATGATATGCCATTGTTGTCTGAATGTAATAAGAATCGCATTTAATCGTTTATCAAAGATAAGATAATAGCTTTTTGAAAGATAATTTATTACGCTAAAAATTATGTTTAAGGTTCAAAATAATTGAATATTTTTAAAGCAAACATTGTCGTCCAATCAAGATGATCATTCTCGAGTTTCAATAAATTTGCGTCAAATGGCAACGTTTCAAAATATTCTTTTCATCTGCGCAAAATATGATTCATTCGTTTGGGTTATTCTCCATTCACATCTTATTCACTCGACGGTTTTTCATATTATTCATTGCTTTACTGCAACATTGCACAAATAACGAAGATCTTAATAGAAAATAGCGTTAACGCCATCGATTTTGGCCAATAAATATTATCAACTGAAGAATACGAATTGAAAATTTGGAATTGCAAGGGGAGAAGTTTGAAGTGCTGTAAAGTTTCGCTTTCTGAATACTTCATTGGTTAAATGAATAGTTTTGCTCATGTACATTCGATGCCATAATTGAATTGCGTAACGCAAATGTGTTCGTTGCCTTTTTACTTCAGACGCATTGTAAACCGTTCATGGAAATCATTTTTCATCCAGCTCTGTACATCTGTACACTGTGCACTGTGCACTGTACACACATTGAATGAATATAACTGAGAAATTGTGATTTTAATGTGGGGCAATCGATGGTATTGTCAACTATGCTACCAAATTTTAATCATTCAAAAAAAGACTGACCAAAACAAAAATAATCAATCAATCAATCAAAACAAATAATCATGATTGCAGGTTTGGGCAATTGTGATAATATGGATATTTATTTTTTGAATATACAACCCCAAAAACATCTTAAGTGAATTCATCGCTCAAAATTATTCCGATGTGAGTACCCACATGACCCAAAGAGAGCTAACAAATTCAAAAGTTTCATTGTCCCTTATGGCAGAGTAAAAGCTTCCGAATATGTGTTGCCCTCTATACAAAGTTCATATGCCGTCTCCAATTAATAGTACACAAATGAAAGTTTTTAGCTCAATTCCGTTGAAATGTGCTCCACTACCTGTACTTTACAGAGAGGCAGCACATCTTCATAAAATCTTTGTTAGCTCTCTTCGACATGACCAAAATTGAACAATTTTCGATTTCAGGGGATAATAATTGACCCCTTGCATAGTGAAAGTTCAGAGATGGGTCAAATGAGAAACTCGTGAAGGGAGATCTCCCGAGGGACTCGAGTCCCTTTGATTTTGACTGAGCAATCAATTTCTATAGTTTTTGTTACACGTTTTCTTGTAAGAAGTGACCTAAAAGAGAACTTTAAATTCGAAAAAACGATTTTAGACCCCCTACTCCCAACGAGGGGTAACTGATCCCCGACAAATAGGACCAAAAAGTGTCTTGCAAAATTTCACACCGATAGGTCCATAAAGTAAGCAAAAATATTTGTTTGTATGCCAAGAAAATCGAATTTTACCCCAAACTTTGAGCTCCTCTCCAAGCCAGGGGTGTAAGTGGTTGTCGATGAAAATTTCTCAGAATTATTTTTTTTCAATACCCTTTCAGAAAATACCATTGGTTAGGCCATAGCTCAATATCAAGTTAGAAACGTTACTTTTTAGATAAAAACACTGATGCGCACTGGTCTTATAGATCTTATAGAGAAAGGTACCCACATGACCCAAAGAGAGCTAACAAATTCAAAAGTTTCATTGTCCCTTATGGCAGAGTAAAAGCTTCCGAATATGTGTTGCCCTCTATACAAAGTTCATATGCCGTCTCCAATTAATAGTACACAAATGAAAGTTTTTAGCTCAATTCCGTTGAAATGTGCTCCACTACCTGTACTTTACAGAGAGGCAGCACATCTTCATAAAATCTTTGTTAGCTCTCTTCGATATGACCAAAATTGAACAATTTTCGATTTCAGGGGATAATAATTGACCCCTTGCATAGTGAAAGTTCAGAGATGGGTCAAATGAGAAACTCGTGAAGGGAGATCTCCCGAGGGACTCGAGTCCCTTTGATTTTGACTGAGGCAATCAATTTCTATAGTTTTTGTTACACGTTTTCTTGTAAGAAGTGACCTAAAAGAGAATTTTAAATTCGAAAAAACGATTTTAGACCCCCTACTCCCAACGAGGGGTAACTAATCCCCGTCAAATAGGACCAAAAAGTGTCTTGCAAAATTTCACACCGATAGGTCCATAAAGTAAGCAAAAATATTTGTTTGTATGCCAAGAAAATCGAATTTTACCCCAAACTTTGAGCTCCTCTCCAAGCCAGGGGTGTAAGTGGTTGTCGATGAAAATTTCTCAGAATTATTTTTTTTTCAATACCCTTTCAGAAAATACCATTGGTTAGGCCATAGCTCAATATCAAGTTAGAAACGTTACTTTTTAGATAAAAACACTGATGCGCACTGGTCTTATAGATCTTATAGAGAAAGGTTCAGAGAGCAAGATTAAAGCCGAATAAATTCAGTGTCGATGTGAAAAATTCGGAGAAAACGAATGTCAAAATGATCTAAGTTCATGAGTACCTCCCTCTTTAGATGAGTTCGTAATAAAACGATAATTGATGTGAGAGAAATGAAAAAAAGTATTCATCGTCAATACACTTCGATTCATGAACATTTTTGATTTTTTTCATTTTTGTTGTATAGTATTAATTTCATACTAAAGTGCAGATTGGGATGGGAACTGAGGAAGGGGGTGAAGGTTCAGCGATTATGATTGAATCGAAATATTTCAAATTCATTTGAGAACTATCCTAAAGATGAAAGTGAATAAACATCAAAAGATTAATCTGTAATTACATATCTGCTGTTGGCATTAATTTATACCGAATTTTTTTTAAAACATCAATGAACACAATTCAATTCCAAATCGTCTCACTGATTATTTGATGTTTGACTGTCAAAATGCGTTTCAAAGCCTTGGCAAGCTAAACTATAATTAGTAATCAAGAATAATACTGGGTTTAGATATATAATCTATTGATTGCAATTTTTTCGATAGTTCTTATGGCTACATGTAGTTATATACGCTCAGTGCGCCTTCATTGCTTTTCGATTGCGACATTTTTCTCTCTCTTTCTGTTCAATAGTGTTGAAAGAGGCCAGCGCTTGAACGACACGGAACCGTATTTGATATCATTTCGACTCCGCAGATTATAGGGTATACTTAGTGCCTGGTGAAAGTAGAGGTTCACTTTAAATTCAAATCAAGCGAGCTTCGGTATAAATTCACGAGGGCTAAATGTCCAACCCCATCAAATTGTTCCATTACTTTTTTGAGCATTGTCCAATGATTCAAGATTTCATAGTGAAATAAATTTGAAGTAATTTTTTAATAATCAGAACAAATATGTTCAATCCATTACCAAAAAGTGATGATACATTTCAATTTCCACTGCAATGCATTTTTTTAAAGACAAATGGCGCCTGGCCATTGAAAAATTCGAAAATGACGTTCAATTTGCTTGACCGATTGTATCTGTTTTGGGCATACTCTCTCATTGTATTAATAGCTTTGACATGCTATATGCAGGTATCATTTTTATTTGGAGCATGGGGAGATATATTGACTGTTACTGAATGTGGTTGCACCGTTTTTATGGGAATACATAATTTATTACGTCTTATTCACTTAAGTTTTGAACGGCAATCGTTGAAAAGATTAATTGGTGATTTTGTTCACAACATTTGGATACCAAAGTAAGTAGTTCTTGATCCGAGCATTTGATTAAGTTAAACAAAATAACAATTATTTTTTCATTCAAAGGACAAAACATGAACGAATTTCTAAACGCTGCTTACAGGAAATGATTTTTCTTCGTTACATTTCTTTATTGCAGTTTATTCTGATTTTACTTTACATAATTCTACCTCTTCTTGAAATTTTTACAATTGAAGAAGGTTCTGCAAAGCCTTTCCCATATAACATGAAGTTTCCATACGATGCGAACAGGCGCGGAGCATATCCAATAACATACTTTCTGACATCATTAGCTGGTTTCGGAGTTGTAACGAATTTATTTTCTGAGGATAGTTTGTTCGCCTTTTTCACTACATATACTTGTGGACGATTGCGTTTAATCCAAGAAGACATTTCGAAAATATTGGAACGGGGACAAACAATGGCATATAAACGAAATTCGGATCTGAATAAGCATACTTCTTATAAAATACATTTACTAAAGGTTCAAAAGGAGTACATTTCTCAATTAATTAAGATTATAAAGGATCATAACACTGTCATAAGGTTGGTTAAATGTAATTTAGTAAAGAAATTATTATGCTTCATTGCTGTAGCGAAATCTAATTTCGAAGGTTTTACGAAGAACTGCATAGTTTTTTCAGCCCAATTTTATTGATCAATTACATTATCAGTTCACTATTGATTTGCATGGTCGGATTACAGATAGTTGCGGTGAGGCATTATATCATAAACATAAATTTTAAAATGAAATCACAGATTTTCAGTTATCCATTTCTCAAAGCTTCAATGATATAATTTGTATATTTTCTGGCAATAAAAAAAATGGTTCTAACATTGTATTATTTTGCAGGTTGATTTGACAATTGCTGATTCTTTGAAATTATTTGTATATATTGTGTCAGCATTGTCCCAACTATTTATATTATGTTGGAAAGGGAACGATTTAATCCTTACGGTGAGAAGGCATTTTAATAAAACTTTTTTTTGATATTAAACTTCATTTAGACATCAATTGATATAATTTCAGAGTTTGGAGGTCTCGGATGAATTTTATTCATGCAATTGGCAAGGCAGACCTAATGATGAAGTCTCGTTAAAATTAGCACAGATATTTGGTGAACAAATTCCGTTGCATGATTTTCCGACCAGCATACAGTTTATGAAATGTATAAAATTTTCAATTAGTCGCTCTCAGATCCCTTTAGTTCTGACGGCTATGAAATTTTCAGCTTTAGCTCTCCCTACATTCACAAGAGTAAAATTTTCTATATTATTTTCACAATTTTATGGAATGCATTCTTATTTGAAAATAATCTTACAGATATTGAGCACATCCTTATCGTATTTTACTCTGTTGCAAACTCTTGTCGAGAGAAGTGAACAATAGTTTCTATGAAAATCAGTCAACCAGTAGCATTGGAAAGTGCACTACACAATTTTTTCTCAAAACTATAGCAGGATCGGTCAACAAATTTTAATTGGACTATTGACTATTGGAGACTTATATGAATTGGAGTTTCGATTTGACTCGAAAAAATTGAAACATTGTAAATTATGAATATTCAAAGTGTATAGTAACAATCAAGCGCAATTAAAACTAGCACTGAATTTAAATTCCAGCATTTCGATTCGAATGTGTTTCTTAAAATATATTTTTTTCACAATTGTTACAATTCACATCCCCATTTTCACAACGTTCCCAATCTATGAATTCAAATCGAAACGTTAAATAATATAAGTCTCCAATAGTGAAGAATGCATTGGATTGAATTGTTTTGTATTGAATCGAATTTTTTTGGCACTGTAACGCATTCTCGTATTACTTATAGCCCTCGAAGGCAATACATAACATATTTCCTAAAAATATGAACACAATAAGCAGTTTTGAAGATTAAAACTCTATTTTCCGCACCGTTTTTTTTGGCAGTTTCTGAATCGAATGATGTTACGCTCACTTAACATTTCCCGCCAATAACGCCAAGAACTGTTAAGTGAGCAAATTAATTTTTCGAAAATTCTGCACCGTGCAGATCTATGAATTTACATGTTTATTTGGTATGAAATTTTAACTGAATGTATGATATGATACAAAATATCGCTTTTTTAAATTTCAATAGTGAAAAACTTATGGATCATTTGACGCATCACGGGGAATTTTTTACGCGTCAGCTTTACCTGGTGTCCAATTTTTTTCAAAAGAAATAATTTATGTACCGTATTGACATTCGCGAATAATTACTATTGTAGTGATTTCATTCGTGAGAATTATCAGGTATCAAAATTGTTCAATTCACGTACAATTTTTGTTGTGTAGTATCAATTTGAGACTAAGAGGCAGATTGGGATGGGAACTGAGTAACGAGTGAATGTCGTACCTGGGTACCTACACTAATTTTTTACGCTGTACATTTTGGACCATTCAGAATTTGGAATTGCAATACAGGAAAGCCAAATATTCGCCATATTCACTCAAAAAGAAGCGATAAAATGCGAACATAGTTTAAAAGCGCCCTCTGGTGGCGCTCATAAAAAGGAAAAGAAATGCCATAAATGGATTCCTCAGCCCCAAAAACTCCCATATACACATATGATATGGGGAATTCATTTTCAATGCTTTTAGTAAACCAAATCTTAAATATATTGCAAAAAATTCCTATTTTGAAAAAAATGGGAGGCTTCGATTTCAAGATGTAGAGAGCTGTAGTTACTTGAAGAAAAATGCTTGAAATGACCCATAGAACACCGCTAGAGTATGGCCATCATCGATTTTTTTTGCTCCAT
>GL501488.1:987852-998439 GCA_000149185.1 Mayetiola destructor | reverse complement strand
ACGAAATGGAATTGAACAAGAATGTTAATGTGACGCCTTCAATTTTTCGGTCGCATATTATATTGAATTTTTTATTGTAAAGGCCAGAGAAAGTGTTATTCAATCGAAGAAATATTAAGAGCGAGCAAAAGCGTCGGCATCACAATAAATTAAAATTCGATTCTCTTTTCATATCAGTCTAGCTCATTGGTGATCACCGATTCTCCTAAATCAACCAAAAATTGATGCTTTCGCAAGTGGCTTCTATACATTGTAGGAGCAAAAAAAATTTGTGTTTTTTTCATTATGAATTATAAAAAGAAAACAGTTTATTTTTTCTTCTCCGTTGGTGACATGATCACGTCGACGACAAAAGAAGAAGAAAGATATAAGCGACAAAGAAAAAGTGATTGAAACAACAAAAACGGCAACAACCAAGATGGTGAACCGAAAAAAAAATGTGTTATGAAAACCAAAAAAGCATATACCAAATAACGACTGATGGCCCTACAAAGGGTCATAAATAAAGGTGTCTTTTTCACATTATTATTACATATGAATTAATCGAAATTTATAGCCAAAAGGCTAATCACAATGCTAAATTGATACGTGAAATTGAAATGCGGTCGATGTCGCCGTTAATAATACAATAATAGTGATATCATTCACATTTGATCCGCGGATTAAATCGAAATAACAAAAAATCTTTCTCTAATTTATAAGTTTTTTTTCCTCTTCACTCAAATTCGCCGGGGGAAAAAATAACAACGCAAATAGACGGAGACAGACCAAGAGAGAGATAAAGAGAGATAAAGAGAGAGAGAGAGAGACAGAGAGAGAGAGAGATAGAAAAAATGGAAAAAACTCATTTTAATCATCGATAAATATCACATAATTTGCATTACTTGAATTGAAATATGGTCAACAATTCTGCATATCCGGTTGGGTGCTGTTCATTAGTGCGGAGTGTGTAGTTCGTGGGATGTCAAACGAATGGAATGGAAAAATTTCAATGTTCTTCAATAGACTTAAGTCCTGTTCTCACTGAATTACATGATTTTTTGTTGATTTGTCAATGTCATTGAAACCTAACCTCAATCTATAAATATCAAAATAAATGTTCAGCCCAAAAATGTTTCGACTACCACGAAATATTTTATTTCGATCAAAATACAGTAAAAATTACATTCCTGTAATAAGTTCAACAAATAAAGGAAGTGTTCGAAGTATAAAGAGCCTGGAAAGTAATCGATATCAATTCAAAAATTATGTGAAATCTCATTATTTGGGTAAATTGTTGCCAAAACAATTTTTTTCATCGGAATCGACAGCCGTTATCAGCCACATCGACTATGAACATTTTTGCACCGAAACATTGGAAAGTTTGGGTGATTATTTTGAAGAGTTAGTCGAAAGTACGAGTCGATTAGAAACGGCAGATATTTTGAATAAGGTGCTTGATATTTTATTTTTATTTTTTATTTTATTTTGGTGGAAAATTTGATCACATAATAAATTCGTTTGAAATTTTAAATTTTAGGATGGTGTGTTAACAGTAAGCCTCGGTGATAAGCATGGAACATATGTTATTAATAAGCAAACGCCAAATAGGCAAATTTGGCTGAGTTCACCTGTCAGCGGACCAAAGCGATTTGATTTTGTTTATGCGGCTGATGGCAGCAAAGCTGGATATTGGTTTTATAAACACACTCAAGAGACAATACATGAGATACTCGATCGTGAAATCAGCGATATAATAGGCAAAAAAACGCATTTTCAAAGTCTGGCATTTGGATCGAGGTGCTAAAAATTAGTATATTATTAGCTAAATCGATTGTGTTGGATTTTTTTCGGTTTTTCTATTGTCCGTTCCCTTTTTATGCGAGATTAAATAATGAAAAAAGCGGTTTTGGTTTAAATGAAATAAAAAATAAAATAAAGAGAGAGAAAAAAAAACGAACAAGATGTCAATATGTTTCCATTGTTTGGAACTTTATATATGCCTCCGTAATGATTTTGTTTCACAACCAGGTGAAAAATTATTGCTTTAATTACATTATCGTATCAAATAAACTTGTGCGATAAAAATCATCAAATGCATCGGTGACTCGAATGCGAAAATGGTGTGAACAAAACCAATGATGAATAACGAATTGTTGAACAGGCAGCAAATTGAATTTAATCAGTGACAAATGTCCAGGTAATGGTGAATAGACTCATTAGCATAGCATCGCAATTTTATGAGGCAAGTGCCAAATTACAGTTTTTTTTTTCAAATTTATTTATTTATTTATCAACCGTGAAAATGCGATCGATGTCTTCAGTTCCACTTCGAAAATTCTTCTTTTTCCCCTTCTCTCTGTTGCCTGTGTATTTACCGCTGCAAATCAGTCCGCAACCAAAAACAATTGTATTCATTGTGTTGATAGTTAATAGTCGATAGAGGCTCAATGTGGTTTGAAAGCGCTTGATTTTGTTGCGCACACTCTTGCGGTGATTTATACTTAGTTGAATTTGATATTTACATTTACATAAAACATATTTAATTATTATGCACGTGGGTTAACCATTCACTTTAATCGTCAAAATCAGTTTCATTCTTCTCATTTCAATTCATCTCCGGTTGAATCTGCAATAGCTTGTTTTGGATGGATTCATTATGGGTAATGGCTGGTGAATCGTTGATTTTCGATTTGAAAAATTGTAACCAAAATAGAGACAATGAAAATGGTGTGCTTCTTTTTTCTCATCCCATAACCATCGAGTGAATACTGAATATAAAACATAATTCACATTATAACTGTAACGTAACAAAATAAATGAAACATTATCATAATCCAAAAAAAGATCGGCAGTGATCAGTGGCATTCCAATCCCCCTTCACTTTTTGCACAGACACCAACACAAAATTGGCCACAGAAAATTAAAATTTTATGGTTTATATGCGATTGTGATTGTGACCATTAACTACTGTAAACGATTGTTTACTGTTTACGTAGGCATATTTTATGCATGAAATCTCCTTTCCTTTCCTTTATACATTAAGGGCTTTGATCGTTGGTTAACTGGGAAAAATACACAGTCAACATCTATACAAACATTTGCCTGTTCTCGGATTCGGTTAATGAGTTAATCTTTCGGGGGAAAAAAATTGTATTCAAAATTGATCTGGTTTTACGAAATCCGAAATGAATGTGAAGCAATCAAAACAAAAGTGGCCAAACGCCATCCCATTCTCATATCTAGGCCTAACACAAAAGGAAAAAAAAACTCCGACACAATACAAAAAGAAACAAGAAAAAAAATTCCATTCCATCTTTTGCATTATTATGATTTTGATGAATAGCTGAATGAGCAAATTTCATATTTGGGTTTTAATACGTTAAACGTTATACCATTGTATAATAGCTCTGCATGGCGCTCATTACAACCCAAATCAATACTCAGACAAACAAACAAACAAACAGGGCACATTGCACATTTTGGTATTCACTTTTGTTTGAAAATACATTTAGATATTTTGCCATTTTATGAACGATCTTCGATATTTGGAATGTATTTAATCAACAGATTACTACTAAGACAACAAAAACTTTACGGATTCTCAGTTTGGTGTGGGAAAATAATTTTGAATCGAGTCCAGAATTCTTATGAACACAATTTTCGAGAATTATTCTGAGCACATTTTTCAAGGAATTTTGGCAAACCTTACAAAATTATCGGTACTTGTTTCTATGGAACAAAAAAATAAAAACGAATAACCAGCAACGATTTGCATACGGTTCACATGAGATGGTAACCGGTGTCAACATTGAAAATATTTAAAATGCGAATGTATGTACAATGTACAATCAATGAAAAGATAAGAAAAATGAAAAGAAAAACCTGAAAACCAATAAAATTCAATCGATGTGACCATTCAGAATTCGGAATACGGAACAGAAAAAATGAAAGAAATAGGTAGCAACATCAAGTGAATGGTAATCATTGTGAGTCATTTAAAACGAAAATGAGCATTTGCATGTGGCATAAACATTTCCGATTCATGTTTGCTTTTTGTCCTGCCGCTGTGTCTTCTTTACCTTCGCCTTTGTGAATGTTTCTTTTACCATTCTTCAATATCTTCTCCTTTCTTCTCTAATTCAACATTCGAATCACTTTGCATTGCCAACTGAATTGCATGAACATTAACATAAATGCAAAACTATGCAACCATTGAGAGATAAACAAACGGTCGTATCCAATATCCATCAGATGCTAGGTAAGATATGTGATATGAAGCAAATGATGAAGCAATAAGGTAGGAGAAAACAGCGACCATAAACTCGATGCAATTTAAATGAAAAGAAAAAAAGAGCATGTCACATGGATGAAATGGTAAGTGAACAGATGATGATCTTAGAAAAACATAGAAACAGCGAATAAAAATACAAAATAAATAGAGAAAAAAAAGAGACGCGGTGAAACTTTCAAATTGTTCCGATCAAAGTTCAGAACAGTGATACTGTGACGCCGATTTGCGCGATGACATTTTTGTACAGTTTGTATCTTTTTTGAGAAAAATTCCAAGCGCTTAAGAATTTCTTTGCATCTTCAAGAATGGGCTTAGGAATGTTAAAAGTCAACATCTTGTTGTGCTGAATAGAAAATCCAAACCATTTCCGAGATTAGTCATTGACCGTCATTGAATCTAATTGATGGTATATTTTTTCTGTTTTCATTTTTTTTTTCACTCCTTATTTGCATAATTCGTTGAATTTGCTTTCATTTCATTCGTTTAACATTTTTTTTTTTACATTTTTTTTCATGGTTGGTCAAGGATATATTCGAACATGTCAATCGAACTAATGATCTCAGATCAAATCAAAGGACATCGTTATTGTTTCGTGAGCATTGGATCACTGATTCATTAACAGAGTTCTGATCAATTGCTTCCTTTTCTCGATATTAACACTTTTTTGGCATAATCGCAACCTCATCCCAATCTCATTGGAACTCTAAAACGATCATTTCGTTTCGAAACATTTAGAAATATTCGAGACAGAAAAACGCTGATTTTTGAACACACACAAAATTGAAATACAATTGAATAATATGCTCATCAAAAGTCATGAGAAACGACAAAAAAGTCAATGCTCACATTCATAAGTTCATTCGAATGCTGACATCATGAAGATCAAACAATTTTGATAAAAACGCATTCACTGCTGAACACAAATGCAAAAATTTTCCATGTACCAATAATCAATATGCATAATTGGTTTCTACCATTAGCTGGCCAATGAATGAGCCGCTCTGCTACCTGCGTCAAACAGAAAGAGAAAGATGGATTTAGAAAATGAGAATTGTCAACGTTTGCCACGGAGAGAAAAAAACTCATGAATTTCATTTCATTTCATTTTTTTTTCTTCCTTTCTTCATCATCATAATGGCATTTGTGTCAATTTCTAAATCGAAAATTCCTCTCTTTATCAGGTTAATTTTATTGCAGATGCTAATGTGAACAGTGAATACATCGAGGCCTTGCGAAAGCCAGCAATATGGTGATGATACGAAATGAAAGAAATTGAAAGTAGGAAATTCATTGTATGTTTTTTTTTTTCATCTTTCGATTGCATATTTTCGTATTAAGTTTCGTTGTGAAGTCTGTGAGACGAATTTATAGACAAAATCAGACAACAATACATATTTTGAATTTCATTCCAATCTTTTCTTTTTTTTCTCACTTTTGGAGCAAAAAAAAAAAAATCAAAATCATTTTGAATTTTGAATATATTTAAAATAGAAAACCAAAATAAAATGGAAGTGAATTTCATTCATATTCACCATAATTCGGTTGTCAGATTGCGTGTTAGAGAAAAGATTTTCTTTCTAAAATGAGTGAAAGAAGAAGAAAATGTAGGAGTCAAACATCTAGCGTCGATTACAGTTTTATTTCGAATAAAATAGTAAACAATTGAATAGACACTAGACTTACTCGTTCGCGAATACCATTCACTTGCAGCAATTCCCCAAAACACGCAAGACACTTCCAATGCAAATTAATGATTGTCCAATTAATTTAAAATTGTTTAAATACGTTTTTAGGCTTCTTCAAAAGCCGTCGTTTGTGAACAAAATGAATGAAAGAAGAAAAAAACCACCAAAAGAAAAACAAAATCAACAATGAAAATAGCCTCATAGTAAGTAATTCGCTCACTATTGAGAGATGTTAGTCAAAGCCATAATTGATTGAAAAGTGAGATCAAACTTAAAAAAAAAACCGTCCAAATGTATCCGGAGTAATTTATCTGTTTTTCAAATTGCTGTGATGTTGTCGGCCAAAAATGTTCTACGGTCGGTTGTTGGTTGTTGTTGTTTCTGATGATGCGGTTCGGTTCGTTCAGTTTGGTTTGCATTGCAATTTGTCGGATTAATGATGGCTTTTCAAACAACAAACACCATACAGCACATGCTATGATTTATATAGGCGAAACCAAATAATAGTGCAAGAACCACAATGGAAATAACCAACATACAGGAAAAAAAACATACAGAAAAAAAGAAGATATTACCAGCAGCCTCGTTCGTTTCAAATCTGATTATATAATAATAATAAGTCAACAATACATTTCACAAAGTCCAAGAGAATATATCTCTTTTCATCGATATCGGCATTGCTATCGAATTCCTCGGAAGATGGAACATTTTCAATCTTCAATGGGGAATTGATAAGTGAATTATGCACGCATTTCCGAGGCCAACAAGCCTAATAGCAGAGATTTGAGAAGATCTGATCGGTTTGTTGGGCATAAGTTGCAATTTCCCATGTAATAATAATACCTTGAATAAAACATTTAAATTCGAACGCCACTCTTGGAATGAACTGGCTCATCGGAATTCAAAAAAATGGTTATTGTTATCGTCGAAATATTTACTGACACAAATATTTATTTTCAGCGGCCCGATGCACTTTTAGTACTTGCATTACTGCCGATCGTCGATTACACAGTAACTACATAATGCATAATGCATTTCATTCATTACTTTAGGCGTTGCAGTTCACATATTTACTGCACAATGTGCACATTGCCCATATCCTGATATTCAATATCGCTTATTATTATCATTACCTATTTTCATATTTTGAATATAGTAAGGTGACCATTGGCTATTCGATATTGCTAAGTCGCTTACAAATCCAAAAGCAATCAAAAGCGAGAAAATAAAGAGCTGCCTGTAGTTTCGTCTTTTTTGGGTTATTTAGGGTTTTTTATTCACAATTTTTCGGACGTTTTTATTCATAATTCAATTTATTTTGCGACTGTTGAATGTCGTTCTTGTTTTCTTTTTTTGCTTTTTTTGTGCGGCCTTACGCTTAACATTTTATGTCTTCCTTAAAAATATTACATCCGATGGTTGAATTAAAAGCAATGATAATGGTAATAATACTAATAATGTGTTTTACTGCCCCGCCAACAGTCAACCGCCACCTCAAAAACTTTTCCCATCTTTAATTACGTTTTTCTTATTATTTATTTGTTTGTTTGTTTTAGTTTTTGGAAGTTGGAAGATTGAACCGTATGATTTGATCGGTTGCATATCTTATCCATTCGTTTTGCCATCTCTTTCATTTATGGCGCGATCGAAGGTGTTTGGGCTCACGTGCGTCGTGGTCTTTGTTGTTTTTTCTTCTTTTATCTCTGCTTTGTCTCATATGAATCCCAAACAACGGATCGTAAGAAGAACGGGCTAACGAAACGAATGAAGAAGAGTCGATTGAAAAAAGAGTTCAAATTCGTGTTACTGAAGCGTTGAAACCAACGATGGTCGCACGTAACTCGCGATGTATATAAGAAAAAAACCGATATGTACATATGTATGGTATATGGCACGCAAGAGGTAAAAAACGAAATTTCAGTTCCACTATTTTTGCCCGTCGACCAGGATTGACTATAAAGAGCCGATCAAAATCTGGGAACAGCACATTCAGTCACAAAACATCCGTGTGTAAACAGTTAAAATTAAACAAAATGAACTCTTTTACAGCGGTAAGTGGAAGTTTTCTTTTGAAAAAAAAAAACGAACGAATTTTTCTGTGCTTCTTCAATCTTCAGTAACGGTGTTCAAATACGTCTGTGTGGATATTTATTGTTGTGAATCAATGAAAATTATATTTTCAAATTGTGATTTCGAATTGTTTTAAAGGAAAGAGTAAAAGTTTAAGTGTAAAAGTAGCCAGAATTTCAATCTTTTGCTCTTCGTGCAGAGATAATTGTCATTCGTGGAATAAAACAGAACATCGATTAAATCTTCAATGAAATTATAACAAACAGAAAATGTTGATATCTCTAAGTCAACTGATTGGTGATGGAACCAGATGAACTTCTACTCATCTGACTTTTGACTAACGATAATTTGATTAAGTGATGGATTCGGATTGAATCATTTGAATAATTGTGCACCGTTGACCATTGAAATAAAACTAAATATCACTTTCTGAATATTTGTGTCGACGATGAATACAAATCGTTTTTAGCCAACTGAAAGAAGCCGAAATTCAACTTTTTTTTTTTTTTTATTAATTGATCAAACCTTAAATGCGAATCAATTTTCGATTTCAGCCGTTAATTTTTTTCAATCTTTTGTTTTTTTATTTTCAGCTCTTTGCCGTAGCAATGGTTACATTAGTTGTAGCCGAACCACCATCGCCATATAGTAAGAGCCTCAAATATTTCTGAAGAATAAAGAATTTCGTTTTAATAACAAAAAATTTCCATTAGGCTATAACCGTCCATCTACTGGTTTCTCATCCGGTGGATTCTCATCTGGTGGTTTTTCATCGGGAGGCTTTAGTGGCGGTTCCGGTGGTGGTTTTGATTCAAACGAAGGAGCTCAAGTTGACCCACAACTTTTGGAACAAGTTCGTCAAATTTTGTTGCGTGAAGAAGGCCAATCATCACATGGTGGCTCATCACATGGTGGTTCACATGGTGGCTCACATGGTGGCTACTCACATGGTGGCTCAGCACCATCATCAAGCTATGGCGTTCCATCGTCATCTTATGGTGTCCCAAGTCACGGTGGTGGTCGTGTTGTTTCTATTCAATTGGAAAACACAATACCATCCATTCAAGTAGCCTCATTTTCGCAACAAAGTTCGGCACCAAGCCAATCATATGCCGCCCCAAGCCACTCATATGCTGCACCAAGCCATTCATACAGTGGTACGAAAAAATCGAAATTAATTCATTTAATATTAAAATCTAACAAAAATTGTCTTGTTTCTTTATCTTTCAATTGAAATACAGCACCATCAAGCCAATACGGGGCTCCATACTAAAGAGAATGAGCAATTCGAAACAAAATTCTACTGCAATTAGGAACAATTTTTTCCAAACCATCAGGATAACTATTTAAGAACCATAGTTTGAAGAAAAAAAAAATTTTTGACGCTAGGCAAGGCCAAATGACTACGATAATTCTCTTTATTGACATGGAAAAGAATATACTTGGCATTGAAAAAAAAATACACAAAGAAAATGAAAAAGAAATATATACCACACTTGGATCGCTTCGATAGCAGAAACACGCGAATACGGGTTGATTTCTAAATGAAAGAAAATATAATGGGAAAAAGAATTCAAAATGAAATTATTCAACGACCGGATCTCGTGTTTCGAACAACAACATTCTTCAGGCGAAAAACAACATCACCATCAAAACAAGAAAACGAAGAACAAATTAAAAAATTGGACCACCACATTAAACCGTCCACTTGGCAAAAAATCCCCATCAAAACGATTCAAATTGAGAATCAAACGATGCAAAATCTTTTTTCTTTTGTTTATGCGTTTGGCTCTCATTTTGGAGTACGTTTTGATGGCGATATGAGCGCTGTTCACATGGAATAATTGTTATTTCCCCTAACAATTTGTAAATAATCATCTCTTTCTCTCTATTTTTTTTTCTTTATATTTTTTTTGTATTTCTGCTGTTTTAGTTATTTAAGTGTTTTATGAAATGAAAAGAAAAAATAAAAAATTTTGTCACCGTAAAAATGGTAAAAATCTTTCATTTCCGTTCAATTCAACTTTCGATGGCACGAAATCAAAAATGATGGAGATAAGCGAAAGGCACAACAAATACCACAAAATGCATTAATTTTTCTTTCCGTCTTTTGATCCAATCGAATGAGCAATGTGTATAGATTGTGAACCAATGATGGCACGAAATAAAAAAGAAAAAGGAAAAGTGTCAGTAATTTGAGTCGCACTTTTACCTCGAACAACAAAAATGCTTACCAGTCAGATGTTCAATGTTCAATTCAGCAATATTACCAGAGAATTAAATAAAATTATTTATTTTATAAAACGGGCATTTTCACTTCATCGTCAGTTGAAGTTATCAAATAAAATCAGCAAATCGTTGGAAATGTCTTTCGACAGCCACATTCCAATGGTATAAAATGCCGTGGAGAGCGTGTATCGTGTCGTGTTCGGTGAATCAAAAATTTCATTTATTGTTATTATTTTAGAGTTGCTCGAATGGTGTAATGCAATTTATTCAATTTCAGCCAGCCTGAGCCAATAGAGCTGTGCGGTCTTTCTTCCCACGTTGCATGTGGCA
>GL501488.1:956100-981753 GCA_000149185.1 Mayetiola destructor | reverse complement strand
ATTTCTCTCACTCTTCTCTTTTGGTCTTTTTTTTTTGCACAGGGAGCAAACGTAGCACACTGAAACCTGTGCTGTGGTAGTTTATCAACGAACAGCTCATTATGAATTCCTTTTTTTTTAATTATACAAGTGGCCGCCTCTTTGTTATACCAAAAATATTGATTTTATTAATTTTTTGGCATCATTTGCATCTTCTATGCTTGTCGAAAGTTGCCCAAATGATTGTAAAAGACAAACGTCAAGAAAAATATGTTTGCCACATCTCTCATGAATGTTAATTAGTTTTTAAAAGAGTCTTTGTCCGATTTTGATTTTATGCACTGCGCGGGATTTTTTCTTTCACGTTTTCTTTAGATATATTTTTCCTTCTTCTCATTGTTAGGATGCACAATGCACAAAGTCATAAAATAACATAATCTCTTTACATGCAATAGAAAGAATGCTTTTAAACGAGCATCCAAATTTCATTCGTTCGGTAACTTTCTGAAGTGAAAATATTCTTGGTTTCAGTTTCATCTGATCAGTCATCCGAAGCGAAACAAAAAAATAGAATTCAAAAATATTCACTGTAAACATGAAGCAGTTGTTCATGAATTTCATTTTCTTATATTTTGTGTTTTTAAGAAGCGAGGCCAGACCGTTACCTCCGCCGTCAACAAGCGTACCTCGGAAGAATTATTCAAATCAACCAGGTGAGTAGGACACGATTCTCTTCACCGGTGTTTGGTTCAGTGTGAATTTAGAAATTAATAACATATATTCGGTCGATAGAATGTCGATTAGGTGACAAGATTTATGAATTGGGTTCAACATGGTATGCCGGCATTGGACCATCTTCAAGTGTGAATTATTGCATAAAATGTGAATGTGTGCCGGTAAGTTGAAATCAACGGGATTCGATTGTTTTGCATGTCCTTGATTTATTATGTCTATTGTTGAAGGCTATAAAACGAAGTCGATTATTGGCCAAAGTTGATTGTCGAAATATCAAAACTGAATGCCCAAAGCTGAATTGTGACGATGCCGTTCAATTGCCTGGAAAATGCTGCAAAGTTTGTCAAGGCTATATGAATGGTAAGAAAAATTGCTATTAAGACCGGAATTTGTCATTCGATGACTGATATTTTTAATTATAAATTTCCACACAGTTACTTCCGTGCGACAAATGCCAACGCAAAAAGAAGAACAAAATATGAAACGTAAGTAAAAATGATCCGAAAGTTGCTCGAATTTTGACAAAAAATGCTAACTGTGTGTCGCTTTTGATTTTTATAGACTTCAGTGCACTTTTAACAACGCGAACCTCATATTTCTTGAAACGTGAAGAAATCAAAACGCAATATTCAATCAAAAATCCAATGAATATTGTGGCCACGGGCCGATTCACGTTTCATCAAAGAAATTTATATTTTTCATTTTATGTATCAAAGCGACCAATACGTCCACGTGTCATTCAATTCATTGATGATACCGGTATCATTTTGGAAGAAATTCCATTGATTCAATCGAGTAAAATGTTTAGCGTTTATCAGAATGCAACTGGAAAACAATGTGGTGTTTGGCGTCGAATTCCAAGGTATTTACATGAAAAATTATATAATAATCAAATGAACGTTGTTTTGTTGTGGGGCGGACAAAACCAAGCTGAATTGACATTAGCTGGTAAAATATCAACATATTCGTCATTATCAACGGAAATGTTCAGTTCATTATTGGAAGCTTCAACCGACAATGGTATAGTTTCTAATCAAATGTTCGGAGCGGGCGGTACAGCAATTGTGTCGGCTAATTTACTTGGTGTCGATCCTTCGATTCATTTAACTGTCATATTCAATGGGCTATTTTATGATGAAGAAAGAGCTGATGTGACATTGAATATTCGGTTGGAATCAATCGAAGAGGATCAAACTCTTCTGGAAGACACAGTCGTCGTGCAAAAAGTCAGCTATGATTATAATGTCATTGAGTTTTTATCTAAGATTCCAGTCGATTTGGTTGAAATGTTATCGTATGGTAAATTGAAATTGATTATCGAATCACAAAAGACGCCCAAAATTTTACGTATTCAAGGGCAAATCCTACCTCGAGTCACTTGTGAGATGCATCAAACACTTTTAGTTTCGACATCATTACCCGATTCGCAAGCAATAGGCAGTGGCTTGGCATGGACATTTATAAATCGTGATGGTGCTTTAGTTTTTAATATTCTTACGGAAGGATTGAGCCCGGACGAAAAGCCCATAGTTACATTGATTGACGAAAATGGAAAACAAACACCTGAAATAGCTGAATTAACATCAGCTGTGAATCGGAGTATTAGTAAATCAATCGGCGTCATTAAGAAATTAGAACCACAAATTTTGAAATCGTTGTATGACAATAATTTGGTTGTCAACATTGCAATGGGAAAGGATCCAAAGGCAATTCGAGGACAATTAAATGGAACACACGTAGCCGATGCACGTGATTCAAATGAACCGATTCTTTTGCAACGTTCAGATATCAGTTCATTGGCTCATTTAGTCGGGATGGCATGGATTGCTGTTGATAACGAATGTACATTACATTATGAAATCAATTTGGACAATTCAAATGTCACAACCGAACGATTTGAGCTGTATTTAGAAGAGAAACCAATGGAAGCCCTTAATGCTCCAATAACAACAACTCTTTTAGACGAATTTGATGGTGAATATTTTGAGGGTTTTGTCATGGGAATGTCATGGTATGAATTATCAAAATTAGAATCAAGCGTTTGTCATCTACAAATCAAATCCAAAGAAAACGGCCAACATTTACTCAATGGTCTTATGCATTCCATCAAAATTCCAAGTCATTGCTATCCACCAGCTGCAGACAGTAACAGTCCATCCGTTGTACTCACTTTGAATGATCAAATCGATCCAGAGAATGGTGGTGCATCAGCGAATACAAAGTGTTTTCATTCAAAACAATTTTATGATGAGGGTGCACAATGGACAAATGAATTAGAATCATGCAACATGTGCCATTGCACGTCGGGTAATGTCAAGTGTGACAAATACGAATGTCCACCATTGAACTGTAAAAGTGGCGAGATCCGTCAACCGCAAAAGAATGAATGCTGTCCATCTTGCATTGAAACTGAACATAAAACAATTAATGGTACGGGCTGTGCGATGGGCGATCAATTTCATTCAGCTGGTTCATCATGGTATCCATATCTACCACCGAATGGATTTGATAAATGTACAATTTGCTCCTGTGATTCATTAACATTGGAAATTAATTGTCCGCGTGTCAAATGTCCAGTGCTGAATTGCACTAACGACAGAATGTATCAACCAAGAGGTGAATGCTGCCAAAAATGTTCCAATGAAACAATGACCACGGCGAAAAATGTTGATGTTAATTCAATGGCCGATCAAGGATCCAAAAAAGGGAAATTTGGAGCAATTCAAGATATTCTGGCCAATGGTGGATGCACTTATTTGAATACAATTCGAGAAAATGGTCAAGAATGGCATCCAATTCTACCATCAATTGGTGAACAAAAGTGCATTAAATGCCAATGCAAGGTAAATATCGATTTTTTGGAGAAAAATAATAATTGATGTCATTTTCAACATATGTCTGAATTATTCACAATTTCAGGATTCTCGTATAACCTGCGATCCAAACTTCTGTGGCCGACCGACACACGATAAGAAAGATAAAAAGAAGAAGAACAAAAGGAAAGGGAAGCCTGGCAGCTCGAAACGAAACCACAATCGAAAGCAAAAGAAAAACTTACAACAATCCGGTTTTTTTTCTCTTCGATCGAAATCATGAAGGCAAAAAAAAAGAAAACTTAAACGATGAAACTACTTAGATTAAAATGATATAAGTATAAGTAATTTGTTTGCGTTCATCGATGAACATATTTTTTTTTCTCTTCAATTTCTGAATTTACATTTTGTATCTTAAATGGTTAATTCTTTACAAAAAAAAATATTCTCGAAATCTTAATTAATCGAATTTTAGAGAATCAACGAGAAAATAAACAGAAAATTATATTTGCTTGCGTTTTTTTTTCACATTAGAAAATTATTATTGCCTTTGTTTATCTTCGGCTCCAAATAAAATCTTTCCAACGGACTTTTCGTTTCTTGATAAATCTTGATGATTTCCAACCGCTTTGTACTTTTCTATTGTGAATTTTACATTGTTTTGAAAAGAAACATATCGTTGAGTGAAATGTGCATTCAATTTGGTAATATTTGGAAAGGCGTCGGTTCAGTTTTACTTTTCCATTCGGGCTGGGCCTGACACGGGATGCAAATTTGTCATATCGAAAGGTAACTTCTTTACTTTTTGAAATATTTAATTGTTCAATCAATAAAAATAAATTGTTCCCTTAAATCCATCTCCTCTATGTAAATTGTATTTCTTTAAATGTGCTGAGTTCAACAGCAGCCAAAAAATAATCAAATAAAAATTAATAATAACAAAATTGAAACGAATTCCAATGGAATACGGAATTACATATTTGGTTCGTTTTCAGAAAAAAAGTAAGATTGCACATGCTCGACGACTTCATGGAACCGGCATGCGTAGGTTACGTGGTACAAATAATTATTTTCGAAAAAAAAAAATTTCATTAAAAATGCAAACAATTATTATGTGTTTGTGTGTTGAAAAATTGATTAAATGTTTTCAAAACATTTTTTTTTTCGTTTTTGTTTTCAGTTTTTGTAGTCACACATCTGTAAATGTTATTATTTATGGAGTTTGATGACTATTCCTATGCAGAATTCATTTGAATTTGTTTTTGAATTTGTTTTTTGTTTTCGTTCTCATTTTTTTTGCTTCAAATGGATCTTGGTGTACGGGACTTAAGAATGCTTTGACTGCTTCATAATAAGCTTAATATATGTTTCGGTTCACTTTATCGACTTTTAAGAATAAAAACAAACACTTCATTCGAATCGATAGCCACTGTTTACTGTTCAGGCTTAACGCTTACACTGTTGTCGCCGATGGCTCAACGATTATTTCCGATGTTGTTGTTATTGTCTCTTCCATCGGACTGTTTACAGCAACTGTAAATTAATATGAATTAGTGCCTATTTAATATTGTTGTTGTTGTTGTTCATTTTTAATTCTAGAAGGCTTCTTACCTGTTACGTCTGACTTTTTATCGGCTTCAACTTTTTCCGAAAGTGTTTCATTGTTTGTTGAACGGACGCCATCTTGAACAATTTCAACATCATTCAAATGATCGGTATTGTTATTGCCTACAACGGCTTCAATTTTATTTTCGCTCACACTCAGGTCAATAATTTGTGTTTGAGCTTCGGTCGTGGCCACGTTAGTTTTATCATTTGTCGTGTCATCATCGTTCAATTCGACGATTCCGATCGGTACGACATCTGGTGGTGTCACCATATTGTCTGGCTCACTTTGAGATGGCTCATTTGGTGGAGAAACACTATCCGATGGTGATGTTATTATAATAGTGACATCGTCGTTTGGACTGTTTTTCATATCTTGTGATTCTTCGTCTAGAATAACAGTCGTTGTGGTATCAGCAGCAACGCTCGGCGTAACTTCATCTTCTGTTGGCGATGTTGGCTCATTGCTGGCTTCCGGTGATGCATTCAAACTATCACCATCGATTGTGATGGTTTCATCGATCGTTTGTTGGGTGGATGGCACATTTTCTTGTGATGGTTTTGTTTCTTCAACGGGATCAACATCCATTTTGTTATCGTTTCGCATTTTAATTGGTTTGGTAACGATTTCAGTGGCTTTTTTTGCCTTTTCAATCACAACCTCTGGTTCGACCGGTTTCGTTATTTGCATCTCGACAGCCTGTTCAAAAAAAAAGAAAAGAAAAGAAAATTAATCAATGGTTTGTTCAGGGGATTGAATTGATTATATTGATTCATACCTGTTCATTATTGTCGGATACATTTTGAGGTAGATGATTTTCTTGAACGGCATTTCCGGCATCAATTTCATCCACAATATTGGTCTTGACCTTTTTTGGGCGACGTGGTGTTGCAGGTGCTTTTCGTTTTACTGGCTCTTGAATAATGGGCGACGGTGCGGCCGATCCACGTGCACTAGACCGTGTTCGACGACCACCTTCCAATGATCCACCAAGTGCTTTAACCAATAATTCGCTTTCAATACGAGCTCGTTCCGAGCTTGTCAGTCGCTTTGATGGCGTCACATTTGGTGTTTTCTGAAAATAAAGGAGAACAGTTTTTTTTAAATTTATCTGAAAGATTTTTCCAAAGAGAACGAGTAAGAACCGTATAGGATCGTGTCACTACCATTTTTAAAACACAATGATAGAGAACACAAAAATAGAGAACAAATCATTTTTGAATAAATTGAAATTCATTCGACTGCACATGATTCATTGTCTCAAATCAAAAGAAATTCAAGAAATTGTCAATGACAATCGAAAAATAAATAAAACGAAAATCGAGCAGATAATAATAGTCACATAGCCTTTGTCGTCAATTATACACATTATTATGGAAACTTAATACTTCGATGGAGTAAACGTAAGCAATGTAAAGCATCTGATACATCTGATACTGATTACCGATTCACGTTCTCTCATTACAATTTCCGTGTATTTGTATTTATACAAACGCATATCAATGGATTATTGTCACGCAAACAATAGAAAAATTCAGATAGAATGTCCGACCTATGAGCATATTCGGATTGATATAATTTCGCATTTAACATTTAACAATGAAACGAAAATAAATCTTTTGGAATGTCACGGAATGCGGAAAGAGAACCGAATCGAATATTATTATTTTAAACGGATAGATCACCAAAAAAATATGATTATTATTATTGATTACAATTATTCTTTAGTAAACAATTTAATGAATCATTCGATATTCAACAATCTAAATGTGCTGACATGTAACTAAGTATCACTATTTAGTACATTGTATATTGTACATATAAACGGTCGGCCTCATTTTACCGCTACACAGACAATCGCACCGGTTAGCAAATAAACGAACACATGCTTCGCACCGAACGAAAACACGAATAAAAAATCGCGCACAAAACAAATTTAGCGGATTTATGGTTTTCAATGCTCACCACCTATTCACTCATGCACACACATCAACACAAAAACATCAAAACTCAAACTCATTTCGAATGTGGCGAAGTTTCTCGTTGAACCATAATTTCAATCATAAATTCGATAATAATCTCTGTACTGCATTTGAAACTGATATGCTAATCGAACATCGAAGGCTCAAAAATGGATAAGAAGGCTACAAAATAGTGCCATTAAATGATTGCGCTACTAAAAGAGCCAACAAGTTTATGAGCAAACTACACACAATTACATACAAACACCAAACACACACACACGAAACACACATATTAAAACATCATCATTATAAAACGGATTGAGCGAGTTTAATTTTGGCATTGGAGATGCGTGTATATTTTGGCGCTATGTTACACACAACAGCAACGACAACGACAATGACGATGAAAAATAAATTGGAACGAAAATATGTACACAATGATACAATGTCACAAATAATATAAACTCTGTGTATGATGCAGGGTATGCGTGTATTGCACCATCGAAAATTATTCGAACAAATTAACTGTGTGGCGTAATTCATTTTGGCCAAACGAGAATTCAAAAGAAAAATTGATAATCGTTTCAGACTATTTATTTTCTGTACTTTTTCTTTTGAAAACGATGGAAATAATTTGCGTTAAATTCCGACACTCGACATATGTATTTTGTGTTCGAATCGAAATGACACGTATGACAGAAAAAAAAGCTGAAAATATTGGATGAAAAAAGTGAAAATTCACAAACCTGCACATTGTTATCAATGTCTGCGGTGGTATTTTCAACTTCCGACATATTTACTTTGAAGTTATCACTGAATTTTTCAAATTCGATTCAAAGCACAATTTTTTTCTCCTGTTTCGCCGTTTATGCAGTCCAGAAATTAGTAAATGGTTTCACTTGCCGCTCAGCTTGCAAATATCTAACGGCAATTGTTCTGGGAAGCAACAAGTTTAGGCTTGTTTTTCGTGGATTTTAAATTCCAATTATCGGGTTTGGAAATTTCCGAAACGCTATTTGCAGTTTCACTGTACGTCCACAATGGGATGAAAACAGTGTTTTTTTTTATCAGAAAAATAAACGTGTGTGATGATGACAATGTCAATTGCCGAATCTGAATAGGAGAATGAAAATGAAATAAAATTAAAATAATAATGTTACACACTCTGGCTGTAGCCAGTGATCTATCACTATTAAAAACGTTTATATTAATATTCGTATTCGTACTCTGTCCTATTATTCAATTTGTTGTAATTCTCGTCGTTTCTCTTTTCAATTCTTTCACACACTTTGAATAGGTTACTTTATTCGATTTTGAATTTTTCTTCTCTGTGTTTTTTTTTTGTGCCTTCTTTTCTTTCTTTAGCTTTATCAACACTTGAGACTCAATCGAAATACACTTCTGGTTCGGCTGCATGCCACCGCAAAATTAAAATAATGAAAACAAATACAAACAACACGTTTCGATGAGAAGAAAACGAGTGGAAAAAAGAATTCGGAACAAAAAACAATAAGCGCACAAACAACAACAATTCAATGCACACATCCAAATGTAATCCTAAAACGAATTAAACAAATCACACAAATTGTCAGTGTTTGCGTAGTTGGAAATATAAATTGCGTATATTTTATTGCGTATATATAATATATGTATATACGCATGTCGTTCGGATAGGTTTAGTCAATACACAAAGAAATATCCTTTGTTGATATTTATTACGTTGTTTTCAATGTATTTGCGCCGAAGATGTACGAATAAGATCGTTTCATTTGTATTTCATCAGTTTCGAACATTGAAAATGTGGCGGGATAAGAAAAAAATTGTATATCAAACCTGAAAACGTGCATTTTATCTTGTTCTCAACTCGATATCGACGACCACATCGAATTAAAAAATAATCTAAAGAAGAAATTGTGATGAACGGACTCCGTTTATTTCCATGTTCGAATTTCAAAATAAGAACGCACCCGAACTTTCGAATATTTCGGCTATTGGTGAGGTTATGTAAATTGTTGACATAACTATTGAAAATCAAAGTAAACAACAGACATATGTATGATGTATGATGTATATTGTCGTTAAAGAACATCAAATGCTCGTTTTATTCTGTTTCATTATTTATTAATAATAAATTAGTAAAATAACTTTATTTCCATTTCGTTGATGCCTAGTGTAGAAATGCTTAGGGTAAGAATAAATTTCGAAAAAAACACTTTATCCTCTTCGTCTCAAACGAGTGTACGAATAGTAAAAATTTGAAATCAACTACTCTTTATTTTCAGTCGTTAAAATAGGGTAATGCAAATCTGGCTGAAACAGTAGATCTGAAGTTGAAGATGTACCAGAAAAAATCTATAAATTGTAGTTTTGCATCTGCATTGTGAGCTGAAAATGGTCCATGCGTGGTGTTGGCTATGCTAATAAAGTTCTTCATATATTCAGGTTCAGACTTTCGAGTTTCTCATTTCGATTCTCAAGTTTTAGCTAGCAATCAATCGATTTGAATTTGAAACTATTCAACTTTCGAAATAATTCGTTGAAAAATGTTTCAAACCATCTTGTTTTCACATGTACGAATTCGGGCTTGAATTTGAAGCTCAAAAGTAATTCAATAGTTTTCGGCTCAAATCAAAGCTATCCCATCTGTTTCCGGAATTCTTCTAATCCGCTTATACTGTAAGAAAGCCTGGAAAATAAAATGACAAATTTAATTTAAATCAAGAAATCATATCGAACAATGATTGGGCGACGTTGACCAACCACCTTCCAAATGCATTGAAAAGCGAAACGATTTCTCCCCGTTTCAACTTGAATTTCCGACTGAGAGTATCATTGATACCTTTTACCGGAGTATTATCAAATTTGGGGTCAAACTTGCCCGAAAAAAGAATTTTTAATGCTGTTCCCAGTCCTTGGACCTGTAATTTACCCCAAAGACGGCATTTATCTCATCCAACACAATCCATAATGCGCGATATATTTCTGAATTTTTCACGAAATTCGGATTTTAGTGTAGCTGCATCAGTGCAATCAAACATCAAAGTTTCGTTAAAATGTTCCGGAAAAGACCTGAAAATGAAATTTCAATTAAATTTCTTTTTTCGGAGATTTTGAGATAAAGTGGACTTACTCGATTATGTTTAGAATATCCTTAACAGCGGCCCGCACCGAAACATCTTCTTCATCGTCACCAGTAAAAAAAAGTTCTTTACGCAAATAAGGTGCCGCCTTGGCTATGGCTCTCATTTCCAGCATATAGATGAAATAGAGATTTTGTAGCCAACTCGGACCTTGGTCTTTAGTTGTATCTGGACTAAATCGACGCATAAACTCTTCAGTATTCCGACCCCAAACGCCATGTGAATCGGCTGTTGCCATAAAGCTATTCCCTTCCGATAGCAAATGATTTGCACACAAATGTATATTAATGCTCGAATGAAGTCCTGAAATGACCCGATAAAATGCCCGTTGTTCCAGGCACGAATTACTGAATGGCTTTGGTACTTTCTCGATATGTATAAGCAACACATTCTTTATGTTCTGACCGAAACAATTTTCCAAATAAATGCTTCGCCAAATACGATGTGCCGATTTGCCCCGATAGCCTGTATATCGTTCTGGGTTCAACAGTAAATCAACATATTCAGTCCCAATTTCATGATCGTCCAAAATACAAAAATTATCTTGTTGTTCATCAAAATCGGCCCAAATTTCAAATCCCTGAACCGCTTCTTGTGTCAGCGTTCTATTCAAATAGCTCAGTTCCAGATTGTGATCGTTATGACAGTCACTGCCTTGATTTTCCGGTAAATACTGAAAATGAAATAAACAAAATGATGGGGTTCAATGCGATTACAGCAATTTCTTTCAACTGGTTTTTCAACTGTCGATTTCGAAATTGGTCATGAATATAGGAGAAAATGACAATCCTCCATCCATATAAAATAACCATCTACAACTAGTAGCTGTTGTTGACTAAATATGCATTATGCATAGTCCGTTTGAATTATTTCTAAATATTTTCAGTCAGTACAAAAACCGTAAGTAAATATGATACATAGAAGAATTCGAATGCTCACCTTATACATGAATGACTCTTGTTGATGTCCGCTCTTTAAGCCTTCTGGTATATCATCTTCTTTACACATACGTACATGACAAGATCGCATCGCACATTTGCTATCATCCGCCCAAAATGGACAATCTTTTTTCAAATTCACTTTGTAAAACCGGAAATAGTCACGAATCAACAAACTTTTCAGTCGTGGATGAATTTTAATGTTATTGAAATGATCAACAAGATCAATATTACAGCCACAATCATCGATAGAACCTTTCAGCTTTGCCACAATAGATCAAACAAGAATTCAATTGAAGAAAAATATACCCGTTGCCAAAAATTGTCGAATACTCACTTCACAAAAACAATTTCGATCACCGTCGAATGGATTCTCTTTTTCCGTATAAAAGTATGCATTGCAGCTATTTATCACACTAAATACCATGATAATTAAAAATATTTCCATAAAATATGTCCTCTTCATACGATCACAGGGCGACTATATTTGATCGGTCCATTTTTCATTAATTTTTTCCTTCGTTCAAAGAAATACATAGAATACAATATTCACCATTTTTATTCAAGTTAGTTCTTTAATATCCAATCCTAATGTGGCTTTTCTCAGCAGAACTCTTCAACTATAACTACTAGGCTATAACTACTTAATAATTATTATGGAATTCATTTTCGCACTTTCGACCATATCATCGTGTCGTAGGTCACGTAAACTTGATTTCAGAATAACAAATTCACGAATTTTCCATTTCCCATCACTTGTTTTTTTCTTCCATTCATTCATGCCACAAAACCATTAATTATTTACTATTCGCAAACGCAAATCATTAAATAATTGAAATAGAAAAATAAATAATTGATTATAATTTGAGCGATAGTTTGATACAGCAAAGACACACAGTTTACCAACGTATCTTTTATTGGTTTGGTATATTAGAATGAGTGTTACTGAAAAAAAAAATCACAAACACTCGAAAACAAAACAAATCCCATTGAATGCATGGAACAGAATGAGATACATAGCAGCAATGCGAAAGAATGAGATAAGCATATAAACGTTTCGGTGCTTGACATTCGAAACGATCATTATGTGATTACGTATAGCGCTGAGTTCAAAATTCACCATATTGATAAAAAGACGAGTTCAATTAATCCATTAAATTCATTTATCAATAGGAATAATTATTTTATAATCGTTTCGTTGGTGCCCGATAACCTTTTCGCCTTGCTTTCGAATCAACCATCAACAATGCTTGACGTTTGATTAAATTTCGAGATGGAACCTCTGCTTCTTCGTCTGAGATGACTACACATTGAAAAAAATTGAAAATTAACAGTTTTGTCTAACATTAAAATATGTTAAAGAAAACCTGGCTGAGCCGAATGGCCTGGAGTTGAAGATGTACCAGTCGTCCTACCAGTCAACCAGGAGGAGTATGGAGTTGATTTTTCCATTTCGTATGAAGATGGGGATCTCACGTCGTTTATAAGCTGAGAACGGCCCGTGCGTGGTGTTGGTGGTGCTGATGATGTTCCTGGTATATTCAATTCCGATAACTAGAAGTAGAATATTGTTTAAACTATTATTATTATCATAGCCTTTCGGCTAGTATAAGATGAACCATGAACCTCTTACCTTCAGATTAATGTTCAGTATATTCGGATCGAAATTAGTATTTTCTTCAATATCAACTATAACTGGGTCAACATCTAGACCACTGTCTTCATCACCAATTATACCACCCGTTATAATTAGACCTCGCTTCAATCTTTCTTCCAACCAGTCGTCCTACCAGTCAACCAGGAGGAGTATGGAGTTGATTTTTCCATTTCGTATGAAGATGGGGATCTCACGTCGTTTATAAGCTGAGAACGGCCCGTGCGTGGTGTTGGTGGTGCTGATGATGTTCCTGGTATATTCAATTCCGATAACTAGAAGTAGAATATTGTTTAAACTATTATTATTATCATAGCCTTTCGGCTAGTATAAGATGAACCATGAACCTCTTACCTTCAGATTAATGTTCAGTATATTCGGATCGAAATTAGTATTTTCTTCAATATCAACTATAACTGGGTCAACATCTAGACCACTGTCTTCATCACCAATTATACCACCCGTTATAATTAGACCTCGCTTCAATCTTTCTTCCAACAACTAAAAAAAGATTTAATACCAAAATTCAAGCAAAACTGGTTTCATTTTTCCATACCTCCAGCAAAATATTATTCGGTGTATTTTCATTGACTTCACAATCGTTCGATTTATTATCGAAATCATGCAATTTTTGGATCAAGTCAATCAGAGTTGATTTAATGGAGTTCAAGACAGTCGTTGATTGGTTTGACTTCTGAATGAACTCATTTTCTTTCGTTTGTTGTTCATTTATGTCTTTCTTCAACTGTTCCAAGTATTCTTGGTTCCTGAAATTATTGTGTTTTATTTTGTTTTGATTTATGAAAAATTGCTAAAGCTAATATATCGTCCGTGAAATACGTCATACACTTCGTTCTCTTTTGTATCCGAAAATCGTAACGTTTCCATTTGAGCAGTTAACTCATCACGTTGAATTTCAAGTTGACGTTTTTCGGCCTCTGTTACGGTTCGCAAGTAATTCAAACGCGTTGCGGCCTCTTTTTGAGCATTAAAACGCGTTAAAACATCAAACGAACCTGTGGCTCCGGTCACTTGCATGAGTAATTTAAGAGTTGTTTCCAATTGATTTTTCGCATTATTTTGTTTCGCACTCAGTGGAGATGGTTTTCCTGTAGGCGGATCATCGCCCATTACTGATTCCATACTGCCATGTTGAACCAAGTTTTTCGCTTAAATATATGCAAACAGAATGTAATCGAATCATAATATTCAATATGGGCAATATTCAAATCGATAATTTTACTTGAAGTCAACAATTTTCGTTCCAATCGTTCCAATTCTTGCTTATGCTCATCAACCTGTTGCCTGAGTTCACATGCAGATTTGCTACGGGCTTTGGCAGCCGATTGTGCATTATGTTCGTGACGCATAACAACCATTTTCATTGTGTCTCGCTGTCCAATTGCTTCACGATGTACTTTCTGAAGTTTTTGCGAGAAAATTAGCATTAATTTATGCAAAAATATTCCTCTCAAAATACCTTCATATTTTCGATATCAACATTCTGTTGCTGTAATGCATTTTCCAATTCAAGAAGTTTTTTCTCAAACTTTTCTGCATCAGTCATAAGTGAGGCCTTGATCGCCTTATATTTTTTCCGAATGTGTTCGGCCTGCGACCATTGCACATTAACGCGCAAAATTTCATTTTCCAATCGACAAACCATTTTTCGACTCTCATCCTCTTCTATTGTAAGCGGAGCTTTATTTATCCTCAGAGGATTTTGTTTGGACATGACTGACGGCTTATCTCTATTTTCTGCCGCAGTGAGTTTCATTTCGGCTCTTTGTCGAAGCAGTTTATTGTGATATTCCGTGCGCTTCGAAATATCTGCTTCGAGCAAATCGAGTTTTTTGGTTTGATTTATAATTTGTAAATCGTAAATTTCCAACGCTTTTTGTGCCGTATCAGCGCCTGGTGGATATTTTATACTTCTTATCGTTTGACTTTCTTCCTCTGAGTATTTTCCTTCGGTGCCATTTATGCGATTCATTAAACGTGTTGTTAAATCTTTTATTTCTTTTTTTAACTGTGAAATGGTTTCGATGTTCCTCTCCTCTTTCGCCATCCATTCTTCGTATTTTGCTTTCTTCTGACCCTCTGAAAAATCCTGAAAATCATTCAAAGTTTTTCGAAAAATAGAATCATGGAATTTTACCCGCTAAAACGATTCGTTTCTTAAGCTCGGCAATTTTTCTATTCAATGTCACATCTTTGGACTCATTATTCCGCTCCGACGTCCTACTTATAGCAGCCATTTTGGTCCGAATGAATCTTCTTACTGAATTACAATTATTATCGATCAAACATTTTTTCCGAACTTTGCGTTAGTAACGGACCCTTTTGCATTGCTCCGATCCAAAAATCAATAATCCACTTTCAATTTTTGTGTCGTGCCCTGCTTAGGGCCATTCGATGAATAGATAATAAAATAATTGAAACGCATTTCGTTTTATTCAATTAGAATCCATATATTTATATTTCAGTTGCTTATGTGTTTGTATTGAACCAACCGGTTAACCGTGTTTCAGGTGTTTGCTTATTCATTTATTATTCCAAGCACATATATTATATATTAATATTGATAATAATATTAACCTAAAACGAAAATTTAGACGAAGGGGACAAAAATCACGGTCATCGGAAACCACAAATTTCAATTAATATTAACAACAAATTGAATCAATCGATCAACTGATTTTATTTTACTATTAAAAATTTCAAAATTCAAAATTCAAGAAGAGCAATTCTCTTATTTCGAATAAGGCTTCTTGCACTTTTCATCCCCGTCTGTTCTTCCGAACGATTCAAAAATTCCGAATTGTATCGATCCACTGAAAATAATTGTTGTTTTTTTCTTTTTGGTTGAACAATTCATTTGTGAGGGCTTGAATACGTGTGAACGTGTGTGTGTTTGTTTGGTGCGTTCTCGAACTAAACCAAAAAAAGGGGGAAAAATCTTGAGAAACAAACTTAAATTGACTGCAGTTCAGTTGCTATTTTTGCTCTATAAAAATTATTTGTTTGAATATTTAAAAAAAATGCACAATAATATCGACCTTAATCGCTATAGCATAGTATTTGTAGCCTTCTTCATCAAACTTCAGTTCTTTGTTTTGATATTTGATAATTTTGTGTCTGTTTATGTCAATCAGTAAAATGTGCAACACGTCCAGTTCTAATTATTCATTATAATGAAAATCGGTAGAAACAAAAAATAAATCTCCAGAAAAATATTGAATGGACATTGGACATGGACCACAATGATCGGTATCAATTATCATTGAGATATGCGCGTTTCGTATTTCATTTAAACACTTTTGTTGTATTATTATTCGACTTGTTATTCTGTTTTTGTGTGGGTGTGTGCATCTTTCAGTAACCTATTATGACCAGTGACCATCTGCCATATCGTTCATCATTCATTCCATTCTATACAATCATTCGGTATTCGAATTGATTTTCATTTTTAAATTAATTATTTTAAATTTTAATTAATTAAATGGCACTAACTACAGATATGCATTGCAATATGAAAACAATACATAAAAAAATTTGTAATGAACGTAAGTTGACGTTATAAAGAATAAATTAATGATGAGCACCCGTAGCAAATCTTGTTCAACAACGGTCGGTGGATATGCGGACGCATATGGAAATTTTCCAGTTTGATAATATTCTTCTAAAAATGCTTCTTTTTCGGTCCAACGATCAAATAACCATGTGGTTAACGTTTCTTCATCTTTTGGTATCTGAAAATTAATTATTATTCAAATTCATCGTTCATATTTATCATTCGATTGAAAAACAAAAAAATTATGATCATGATTTGGATGGAAAAACAAACCTCTGACGAATGATAGAGCCGATAAAGGAAATGTGTTTGAGATGCTGGCCGTGTACCAAACACAATTGCAGGTAAATCAATTGGATTTCCTTTTTCTGGATATGCGATTGTTATGTCCAAAATATAATCCAGATGCGGTTCATGATTTTCATCGTCTTTTTTACATTGATATAGGATTGATTCTGAAAAATGTATTACGTAAAATGAAGGAAATGGACAAAACGAAATTTTTTTTTTAAATTTAATAATCAAAATCTTTGAATGATGATTCATTTACCTTGACTATTATACGAACGTAAACTGCCATTTTCATTGCGTTTTGCGGCATTATTATTACCGGTTGATGGTTGTGGTGGCAAAACTTCCATAATGGCTTTGAGCGCTCCGATGCGTGGTAATGTAACATTTTTCAAAATGGGCAAATTATTTTTAGCTGCATATCTTTGACTGACTTCAAGTCGTTTACGCAAAAATCCACCTTCCGGAAACAGAACCATCCATCGTCGTTCTAATGGTATGAATGTATCGCGAAGATGTTTTCGCAACCGTTCAACGGTAGCGTCACGTGTTTTTCGACCCTTAAAATTGAAACCAAAACGAGATTTTTCGAATATTTGAATATCCATTCAAAATGATATTGTTGCTAGTAGGACGTATTCATGTGACCAGCACCAAATCTGGGTAAATCTTTCAACTTACCGCTTGAACAAAAAAATCTTTGTGCAAAACGCTGACAATGCCGAAATTCGTGAATTTGAACACTCGGTCCATAATCCACATGATATTTGGTAAAACATCTGGTTTGGTATTAAAACATGCCATCAAAAATGGCACATCAGCCGTACTTTGATGATTGGCCAGTATTAATGTTCTTGTACCCGTTGCTTGACATGGTGTTATTATATCACCCGATTCAACAACTAAATACAATCAAAGAGAGTAAAAGAAACAAAACACAAAATTGAAAAAAGGAAACAAATTGAAAAATATTTAAATAAATGACAATCAAATAACCACAAAATCTAGTCAAGTCTAACTTTGGTATGGAATCATTCGATAAAATGATCAAAAACTGTTGAATAATGTATTAGAGTTTTAATATTTTGTTACTTACTATCATATCCAGCTGACCACGACCACGTTGCCACCACTGATAATAGCCAATGGAAAAAGAATCCTTCGATTTTGTAATATAAACGGAAATTACATTGTTTTAACGGCATCAATAATGTCATCCATATCACATACGTTGGTATACAATAAATGTTGTTCAATATCACAAAAATTGTACGGACTATGGCTTTTGGATACATTAAAATTCTGTTTAAAATAGAAATTGAAGGAAAATTAAGACAAATAATCGTATCGAATAATATTCAATCAATCGATATTTTTCGAATTTTTATTTAGGATCCTGAACGTTTGTGTGTCCCTTCACACTCTACCATTAATAATTGATTGCTAGAAGTTGGCCTCTGTATGTTCAATGTTCAATGTTCATATATTCATCAAAGGTAATAGCAAATGGTCTAGTTTCGAATGGAAAATTACCCATGATTTATTTGAAACCTTTTCATTCTTTGGTGATTTAACATCAGTAAAGAAAACTTTTGACAGCTGACTATCGACATATGCAAGGTACACATGTTCATTTCCCAGCACTATAAACTTTTTACTTTTTTACTTGTCTATTACATCATTTATAATTGTGGTTATTTATGATGTACGTGAATGGCATTCGTTTTTAAAAATGCAATGAGCTTAGGTCGACGGTAGCAAAGTTGCTTTCGGATAGAAAATGTTTCGGCTTATAATTATGGTGACCACAAACACAAGTGGAAGCGCGAACAAAATAAAGACGCGTATAACATGCACACCATAAACGATGAACGTAATCGATGCCAAAGGGTAAAAATCAAATAGCTTAACCATTTTGCCCTCAATACAAAATTCCGGCTGTTTGAATCCAACTCTTGAATTATTATGCCCACAATTTAATCAATTATTTGTTAAATCAAATACGCAATTGTTTTTGAATTTAAGTGACAACTATTTATCTCTAACGGACAGCCATAATCTTGTATATCATCTAAACACAAACGATCCCATTAAAATATCAGCAAATGAATTGTTTGGTTTTTCAAATTTTTGGATTTTGATAGGGATTAACTTACTTTTGACACCACTCCGCCATATTAACAGTTAATTTGATGTTTTCTCATTCACTTATTACAAATCGAAATTGATAGAATGAATGACAATGTGCGAATTGCTAGCACACACAATCAGCCACCAATTTGTAGAACAATACAATCAACACTAACCGCAATGCACTTATCTATTTGATTAATATTATGTTCATTCACCGAATCCAATCACAAAGACTAACAAATGCAATATCGTCTAGGTCGAGAGATAAATCACTTTCACTATTCATACACTCTATCACCGTATATTCTATACTTTACATACACATTCGAATGCTGAATGCCGAATGCCGAATATTTCTTAAGTGTCGTTCGTGACTTTTTAACTTCGAACAATTCAATCCAAATAATTTTAGATTATTCTGTTTTTGTGTTTTTGATTTTGAGAGTTCACATTTCTTTTTTCTTAAGTCTATTTCCTTCCATCCGGATGATAAATGGCGATAACTGATAACAATGTAAATGGTATAGTTTGTGTCAAATTGCCCGTTCGATTGAAACAACAAACTTTCCCATATCAATGAAATATCCGCACAATCATTTCAGGTTATCCAGATGGCTTCAAGAATTTAGTATCGGACCCCTCATCTGATGATATATTTATTGCTGAAAAAGATAACAGATTAAATACAAAGAGAATTCTAATGATAATGAATAAGTTTAACGGAAAAATTCGCTTATTTTCTCTGTTTTGCGATCTATGATATGATTGTTGTGGTCGAAATTTGTAATTATGTTTTATTCCATTTTGTTTTTCATTCTCAGTTTGGTTTTGAATTTTCGTTTCGTTTGCCGGATTTTTGATATGAGTGCGCCTTCTCGATTTAAGTTTGTCTTGATTTGAACTTTTGACATAGATTAATGCCAGAGCGAAAGAGTTCTGTATTTCTTTAACTTGAATTAGCTTTGAGAATATCAGAGAGTGAAACGCAATGGAAACAAGTAAACACAGAATTCGGTCGTGCCGAATTCACTGGGAAGGACCACAGGTCGTATCAAACTCAAATTGGATTTAAAATACTAAAGTTTGAAAGAAAAATTTAAAAATTCCCAAAAATGTGAAATTTTTCGATTTTTCCTGGGAATTTTGGATTTTTTTTAGAAATTTTGAAATTTTTTGGGAATCGATAGAGGATCATCTGAAACATATAGATCCGAAGTTTCAGCCCGATCCGAAAAAAATCAAGTATCGACAGAATTCGGTCGTAGCGAATTCACTAATAAGCACCACAGGTCGTATCCAACTCAAATTGGATTTAAAACACTAACGACTAAAAGAAAAATGAATGAAAAAAATTCCCAAAAATGTTAAATTTTGCAATTTTTTGGAAATTATGAAATTTTTGATTTTTTCTGGAAATTTTGATTTTTTTGAAAATTTTGAAATTTTTTTGAATATTTTGAATATTTTTTGGAAAACTTTGAAATTCTTTTTGGAAATTTTGAAATTTTTTTGAAAATTTTGACAATTTTTGGGAATCGATAGAGAATCATCTGAAACATATAGATCCAAAGTTTAAGCTCGATCCGACCACTAGAAGTTGGTCAAAAACTCATCCAAAAGGTGGACGAAAAAAAAAATTTACGCCGAATATAGTATGCACCTGTGGTGCACAAAAACTAGAGCGAATATAGTATGCACCTGTGGTGCATAAAAAGCCTACTCTAGATTTGATGAGCCAAGAATAGAACGAAACAAAAGCGGTGTCGGATGTTTGAATTGAATGTATACTTTGAATAGATTTCATCAATAACCTCCGTACTCTAATCAATCTCGTTTAATGTTGGATGGTGAATTATATTCGATGTAAATAGCATTCTTCCCGAGTCCAAAGTTTATTCGATAATGTTAGACGAAATGTTGCGATTAACATTTGTTTTGACTCATTTTTGATTAATTAAAGCGCAGTCAACATTCAACAGGCACTTTTGATAACATGCTGACTAGGCATTGAGCTGTGTATTCACGCTCTTGTATGGCACTTGAATTTTTTAATCAATATCATAGCTTTATCCAATTCAATCTTGTCGCCACTGAATGGCCTGATAGCAGTGCGTCATATCATAATCGATTTTTTTGAAAACTGACGTTTTTTGGAAAATGTTACGATGCAGAACTAAGAGCTTGGATTTGGGCCAACACAGCTGGACGAATTTCTGTTTCGATGAATATAAATATTAAAGCGCCGGCACTAATCGTGCAGTCTCATAACACAAATTTTTTTCTGAATCTTATCTGGGTAATGATAATGATAATTTTATTTAACTTGGTTTCAATTCGAGGAAAACAGTCAACCTTCTGCTGATAACAAAATTTGTACAATTTTATTGAATTTTCTTCGTTTCATACGACTGAAAGTAATAATTATTGTTAATCATAGGCTTTGTTGCGGTTTGAATGATTACATTCAAAATGTGTTTGAAACTGAACTTCACTCAACATTTCAACTTAAAGTCAAACAATAAACAGTGTTTAATGTCCACACTGAACAACATGACTCGATCATTTTCATTGAAAAAAAAAACCCGTCGTAATTGGTAGCACCATCGCTATGGCTGTTATAGAAAGGCTTTCCAATTGAATTAAAATCATTTAAATGAAATACGTAACTTCCTTTCATAGAGACACCCACTTGCCATTCGCTAAATGGTTTGGACTTTAGTTCTGACTAGTTTTTGTTTCGTATGTCGAAAAAAACTGACTGCATGTCGGAGAGTCACAATAATAATAATAATAATAATAATAATTTGATTGCGATTGTAGAGGAGTGTCTCATCATTGTAATGTGATACATGTGTGTTTTGTGGTATTGTGTTGTATATGCATTCGATTGGCATTCATTCAATTCACTTATTAATCGATCATGTGATGAATATTAAATTATTTTTTTATTGAATGACATTTTGCTGAATGTAACAAATTTTTTACATTTTTTCAAAAGTGATCAACATTTCATCATTTTCATGCACCGGAGGTGTATAACTCCTTTTTATGCCGTCTCCCCACTTTGAACGAGTTTTTGGCCATTTTCTAGTGATCGGATCAAGTTGAAACTTCGGATCAATCCATTTCAGATAATTTCCAAGCTTTTTCAAAAAAATTCCGTAAAATCTCAAAATTTCCGCTCATTTCCTCTGGTGCATATCATTGGATTCGGTACAGCCGAATTCTGTCTTGTTTTCATTGAAAAAAAACCGCAAAAAATTATTCTGCTTAAAACTGACACAGTTGAGTTTGATAACTTTTTAGTTGAAGCGACCACATGGATATGCGACTACTTGAAACCGTAGACGACGTGCAAATATAAAACATATGAGCGATATCCAGCCTTCAGATGAATTTCTTAAAATAACTCAATTTTAATTGTAGATTGCTGTTTGCTTTCAATTGGTTTCAATACTGTTTTTCCGTATATTAATTTCATTTTGGCCATTGCTTCGGAATATGAATCAAAACCACTACTATCAAAGCTTTGCTGTCTTATGTGTAGATGGATTTATTCGCAAGCGACCAAAAACTAAGGACGGATTAAATATAACATGATTTCTGATTTGTTTGTTGATTGAATTTTCTCTCATACTTTTTGAGGTTGACATAATTTAAGACCAACGATTGTGCAACAATGTTTCTTTGAAGACGTTTTTAAAGTTTTATATCAGCTTATTAGTATGCAAAGGTCGCCCTTCATGGACCATGAATTTGTCATTTGAAAATGATGTTCATGTTCCATTTAAAAATGAACCGATCAAATGCTAACACAAAGTTAACAAGTCAATAACGAGTCCAGTATCCAATAGTGGGTACTATAATTGCCGGAATGGGGTCACCATTACGTGTGTATATCTTTTTTGAAGACTTTTGTCACACAGAAAATTATAATTGATGAACATTTTAAGTTTTTGTTATCTGAAGGCTTTTGAGTTTCTTGTCAAAAAACAAAACAAACAAAAAGTCATTCTTATGACATCATTCTGTTATAAATAAAGCGTTTGAAAAAAAAAAACGAAATCAACTAAAGTCCGCCTTTTCCACTACAATAACCAATTGGAAAAATTTAAATCTAAACACAAGTGGCATATGCCAAAGTTAAATATTCTAACATCGATTTCTATTTCTCTTACCGCTGAATAAATAGAGAGACGATAAAATTAATTTTATATTTATATCGAGTATTGACTATCGCAAATATCGAATAGGCGCATGTTTCACATCATAAATAAATTAAGCGGTCGAGCATAGTAGTTGTTTGAGAGGATTGATATCAAATTCGAATTGTTCTCGAATGAAAGGATTATCTGTGGGATATTCGGAAAATTGAAAATATATGGAATGCCATTGCTGCATTGTTTCAATTGTCAACCATTCTAATTGAATACAATGACTTCATTATGATGTTGGCCAACGTCAGACAATGTTTATCACTTTATGAAATAGAAAACGATTTCATGAAAATATTAAATAACAATAACTGAATCCACACAAAAGGTTTTGCTGACGTGCTGAAGCTTTGTACCATGAACTATGTAATTAATTAACTGTCGATTGGCAATGCAATGAATTCAATTGAACTGAAAATTAATTTGTATTTTCAGCCCTTTTGGGAATCTAAAAAATATTCAGCGTTGTTCATTTTAAATTAATTCTTTGCCATGTACCATCGAATAGTTTGTTTTGTAACGTTCTTCTGTTTGCTCATATGTACCGCATTCCATTGAAGGCGAAAACGCAAACGTAATCGTATTTCTTACGAAGAGTTTATTGACTACAGACTGACAGTAGAATTAGATTTGGTGAGATCATTGCTTCGTAGATGCAGCTTGCAGCTGCTTTTCCTTTCTCTTTCTCTTTCTTTTCTCCCATTGAACGTGTCTAGTGTGTCTATGGCACAAATGAAATGAAATATTTATCCAAAAGCAAAATGCCTATGCGTCTCCTCATGTGTGTTCTTTTTGACACACGAATGTATTGACAATTTGTAAAATAAAAATCCTCTTGTCGCGCGGTTTTATTTTTATATTCCAACAAAATCAGTAAAATGTGTATACACGGCAAATGAGGGACTATGACGACATACGAGCGCAAAATAAAAAAAAAACGAACGGAGGCAGAAAAAAGGAAAAGAAGTAAGCGAAATAAGAGAAGAATGAATGAAACTTAAAAGAACTTTTGAAAAAAATTAAATGAATATATTAATCGTATGTTCTATAGCCTAGTAGCCATTCAGTGTGCAGGGTAATTTACCATTCTAATACAAAAATGATTGAAATGAATTATTGAGTTGCACTCTCACTAAGAATTGCATGTTCATGTTTATTCTTTTCCACTTTGAAAATTCGAATTGAACGGCAATGGACAACGGACAGCGGCGCCAGAAAGAGAGCGAGATCATTTAATTTCATTTTCATTTTCACTTGCACATGATTTTGTTCTTCATAATCAAATGCACAATAAATTATTATTTATTAGCATTTCGCAAAATGAACGGGTAAACACGAATTTCTATACGTTTTTCTTCCTCTCTTTCTCTTCCAGGTTCTACACTTTGATTCGGCAGAGAAAAAAATTCGCATAAAATTGAGTTCTACGTGGATGGTTTGTTTCGACAAAAATTGAAGTCACATGAATTTCTAATTCGGAACCCTTCGTTTTCTGTGTGGCAATCGAATATAATTAACACCGATATTGAATCCAATTCCACTGACCGAAACGAATATAATATGATAAAATGCTCAACACTCACTTCACTTTTTCGAAAAGAAAAAAAAAATAACCACAAATCCAAACAAGAGTGAAAACGAAAATGAGAACAAAATTTTTGTTTTGCTTTTTTATTTTTTCATTTTCCAAAAAAAAAAGTAGAGAACGAAACACAATTGAATGTGCGTGATGCAGTGTGTGTATTCCGATTTGAACTGAATTGCCGTCTTGCGTTACCTCGATGTTATTGTGTCAGTCTCGTCGGTGTTTCGTCTTTCTGTCGAACAATGTGAGCTCTTTACGATTGAAGCGCGATATTCACATATTCTGACAATATTCACAGATTTTTTAATTTGCGGTGTGCATTCGATTTTTAGTACCAAATGATTCGTTGGTTTTACCTTCATTATCAAACGAAAATCATGCATCGAGCATTTGAGGGCCTGGAAAATCTATTCAAAAAATGGTATTACATCATGAAACCCAATTCCGTACGCCAGATTTTAAGTGAAATGAGTTGGATGGAGTTTTTAATTAACCAATATTTAGTACCGGTGGCGTTGCAGGGCTACCAACCTAATAACATTTCCGTTCTGTTCAGAGAAACAAGTGGAAAGAAACGTCAAATGAGCTGACAAATAGAAACATCAAACGTAGCCAATTGGTGTTGATATACTAAATTTTTTCAAGTTTATTTTATAAATTTTTTTTCATCATTGTGGCGACTATATCTTAATAAAACATAAACAAACGTTGCCAATGAACAGAGTATTTCGTATCCAATTTAAAAAAAAATTTAATAAACAGATCAACAGAGTTTGAATAAATAAAATTCAATAGAAAATAGAATCCAAACATGGATAAAATAGAATCTCGGTTAAATGAAATGTCGATTAAAAATAATGATGCACATTCAATCGATACGAAATGGGGCTGGCCACTCAAAGATCTTTATCGAAATGCATTAAGTTTTTATAAAGGTAACAATTTTCAATGAATCGATTGGTTTTCCATTTCTGTTTGAGTTTTTAATGTCGAATTACAAAAAGAAAATTCAATATTTTCCCTATTG
>GL501488.1:927610-954531 GCA_000149185.1 Mayetiola destructor | reverse complement strand
TGATCTCTTGCGGAATATTGAACTTGAACTTTTTTGTGTTTTTGTTTTATCCATTTGGGTTCATGTGTAACTTGTTGCTTGTTACCTGGGATCTTGATAATAAATAAAAATCACCGTTTACCGATGACGATCATAAACTAAACAATTTACATCGGCGAATTAATGTCTTCTGAGCATTTCTGTTAAGTAGCACACATTCACAAAAACTTCACTCATTAAACTCGTTACATTCATTGCGTTAAACGATTTGTTTTGCGGCCTCGCACACCCTAGCACATGTTGTGCGATCGAAAAGCAAAATGCCAAAAGTTGGAAACCACATGATAGCACATCACACTCTCGACGCGAGTATTAGCGACTTTGCGACCACTTAAGTGACAGTATTGGCGTGTAAGCGAGTGATGTGTATTTTATTGTTAAGTCGCTTGATCGAAAACATTAAAAATCGTCGATATATAAAAATTGTGATCATGATTCTGTGGATCAGTTAATCTCAGCATTCTAGTGGAAACGTATATAGATTTTGAGACGTGTCAACCTTTTTCCACAGAAGTAGCAATTTATTCAAATTATTACCGTCGGAAATTAAGAGAAAAAAAAAATTCCAAAACCTAAATAAATCTGTTACATTTTTCAATTTGTTTACACGACGATTAGAAAATGTGGGAAAAATACCTAACGGTGGTTTTGTTTTGTTTGTTTGTGAAAATCAATGGTCAAGGTTAGTTTGAATGGAATTGATACGAGAAAAAAAAAAGATTTCGTCGCTTTTATACGTAAGAAGTCTTTTCATTGGTGATTTGATCACAGCTATTATTGATTCATGTGAATAACTAAAAAATTTGGACAGAAAAAACCACTCTTCGAGAAAACCAAACATGTAATGTTCGCATATTTTCGTGTTGTAAATATTTATTTCAGTTGCGAAAAAATTGATTTTTTTTTATTTTCAAGTGTGATTCAGTGTTTTGATCGCCGTTTTATCAATTTTGCTTATTAACCCACAGTGGCAGACAAATAAAACAGGTTTAATCGACCGTACGACCTTGAACAATATAATTTGTTCAGAATATTAAGAAGCAAAGACAAAACTATCAGTATTTTTTGCAGTTTATTTCAATATTTTTCGTTTGTATTTTTTTTTAACAAATGGGCATTTCGACGCTAACAATTATTGTAACGACGATGCTAATTCACTAAATGCTTCAAATTATGAATTAGGAAATGCAAAATGTGCGTATTTATGTGAGGTTCTTTGTTGTCACTGTTGAGATTTTTATTTCATCGGAAACAATTATGAGTGGCGTTGAAATGAATTCAAATGAGTTGGGTTTTTTCTCTTAGCCTTTGATTGGCAGCTTCTTTAAGTGTGACGTTTTGCATTCTAATTTAGAATGAATCATAATAATTTATAGCGATAAAAAAAAAAACGTTGTCATTTATGGTTTTCGTAGAAAAACTCACGGACATATTCATCAAAAGTTCAGTGTACGCATTTTCACTATTATTGAATGATTGTATGTTGTTAATTGTCATTGAGAGGAATTCCGAAAATCAAGCCGCTTTAAAAATTAAACGATTAAACGTTTTCTTTGTCATGCATAACGAATCAAAGTAAAATTATCACAATGATTTATTTCTTTTCAACAGGCGAACAATGTTATTCGCCAAGTGGATCATATGGAACCTGTGTTGTTTTGCCGCAATGTCCGTCCCTTTTATATTATTACGGTCAGAGCCAGGGCAATCGCCAAGTGATTAATTATTTGTTAGCTGCACAGCGAAATTGTGGAACCAGACGAATTGGTGATAATCCAATCGTTTGTTGCGATAATCCGGTTTATAATAATGTAGTGCCAACTCAGAATCCTTACCAACCACAACCAGCTACAACTCAGACTCCATTTCAACAACAGCCAGAATTCCCACCAGAGGAAACTATTTCACAGCTACCAGTTACTAATCGGCCCACAAAGCCTTCAACTACAGTGGCTCCAGCAATTGCAACAGATTCGCGAGCTGCAGGCAAATCATGCAGAGATCCAAATGGAGAAAAAGGCACCTGTATTAATATCAAAGAATGTCCATCTGTTTTAAATAAATTTATTGCAAATTCCAAAGAAGAAAGAATCATCCGTTACATCAAAATTTCAAATAGTATTTGCGATAATGTTCAGCCGTTTATTTGTTGTCCACATGAAAAGAAAAATGAAGTGCCTTCGAATAGTGAATCGGTTATTTCACCAAATGAACCCAATAAACCTATTGAACCTATCGAACAGAACCAAAATCCAAACGGTAATTCGATGCAAGGACGGCTTTTAACTTCAGAAGAAGGATGTGGCTACTCAGCGAACTCTACGTTTCGTATTGTTGGTGGTAAAGCAACGAAAATCGGTTAGTAATTATTCAATTTTATTTATATGAGCAAAGTTAAATGATGTTTATAAATCATATGGATCAATAGCTGCTTATCCATGGATGGCATTGCTCGGATATGAAAACAATTTAGGTGAAAAAAGCTGGAAATGTGGTAAATATTCAAATTATTCGATTTAATTTTTTTGACTTACGTCAAATGTATTGCATGTATTATAATTATTATTTAATCACCAATTCCAGGGGGATCATTGATCACGTCAAAACACGTTTTGACAGCTGCGCATTGTGTTATTTCAACGCTGTAAGAATGAATTTTTCATTTTGAATCGAATGCAGTTCGGATATTTTAATGATATTATTTATTTAAGGTCATTGGCACGATTGGGAGAGCACGATATCAGTTCATTAACGGAAACAGAAGTTCAGGATATCAAAATCATTCGGTCTGTGAAACATCCAGAGTATGATAGACGGGATGGAACCGGTGACATTGCAGTTCTTTATTTGGAACATGATGCACAACTTTCATGTAAGTTTCAGTTTGTTACTTAATTCATCACAAAACAATTTACAATGTTTTCGTTTTCAGTAAGGATAAATCCAGTTTGCATACCTTTCAATGAACCAGTACGAAGCAAAAATTTTGTCAGGTCTCGACCATTCATTTCTGGATGGGGACGTTTGCTAGAAGGAGGCAAATCATCCAATATTCTACAAGAGCTTGAAATCGAGGTCTTCGATAATACTGTGTGTCGCGATAGCTATCAGAAACAGGGAAAACTTTTATCGAAAAAACAGTTTGATGGCAAGGTTCTCTGCGCAGGCTATCTTAATGGCGGACGTGATTCCTGTCAAGGCGATTCAGGTTAGTTTGTCTTGATTCAAATTATTTTTCTTTTAATTTGCAGAAATTTAAATCGGATTTTTTTTCTAACCAATAATAGGTGGACCACTTGTACAGCCAATTAAAGTTAAGGACAAATTTCGCTTTTATCAAATAGGAGTTGTTTCATATGGGTAAGCCATCGACAATTTGAAAGGAATTCATAAATTATGACTTGATCCGTTTCTTTTTTCTTCTTCCTTTCTCTGTCTTTTTCATGCATCTCAGAATCGGTTGTGCCCGAGTTTCGATTCCAGGTGTATACACGAGCGTTCAACATTATGTTAATTGGATTCAAGAAAGAGTCAACGAATAAAATCGACTTTTCGTAATATTCCGAACAATTTCTGATTTTAAGTTATTGTCGTAGGTAAAAACTATGTTGGTCAATCTCTTCAAAACCATGAATTACACGTCGAAAGAAACACTAAATATGCCTTTTAATTTCTGGTGTTTTATTTTTCGAAAATAGTTATATTTTGTATGGAAATTTTGAATAAAAAACATTTCGAACTAACAAAATCTTCTTTCTACATATATGTAAATGAAACCGCGTTCGTGTGTCGTCTATAGAAGCGTGAATAAATTGATAGAATTTCATTAATTTTTCCGAATTTTTTTCTTATGTCGTGTGGTAGGTAGGCTCAGCATATTTCCGACAAGCGGCACTGTTCAAAATATACATACACTGATTTTTCTTCCATAATTCTCACGGCAATGAAATAATTGTCACCTCAAGAATTTAGATTTAGAAAAAAAAGGAAAAAAAAGAATTAAAATGAATACGACAATCGATCTGTCTGCAAAATGTATATGATAAATCATGCAAACGTAACCGTTTCTTATGAGAACGTTTTGTCACGTGCCGTTTGTTATTGGTAACTAACTTTACGAATTCAATATTGATTCTAAATTTGCATCCTTCTTTGACTATCAGAATCAATCGGTGTCTACTGGACATCAAAAGAAACAGTAGTGTATCCAAATTTATGCATTAACAATAGTCCATTGTATTCATTTCATTTACGAAAAATTTTCGGAACAAATGGTTGTGTTTACAAAATAAATGGTTTTGTTGGAAAATGAGACAGTTTACGATCAAAACGACATCGTGGAGCATTTGTCATGATGAAAGATTTGCTGCAATGGATAGACTCTCGCGGGGCGTGTCCATTATCCAATTTTTGGCATCACATCATTTACATGAACGGTCTGTTGAAATCATTCAATCAGAAAAACCGGTGCGCATTCGCCGTGAATTCGATCGACAGGTCAGTAATTCAATCACTGATTTAATGTTCAAAAAATGACTTTGATTCGATGAAACCAAACACAAGAGATCCAGTTGGTGATGCTCAATCTTTACTGTGTATGGCCAATTGTAATCCACCAGTTCAACTACCAAGCGAATAAATCATGCCGTCGATTAGTTTTTGTTCCTAATCGATTATCAACTACCAAGAAGAAGTCCCGTTTTAACCATCATTGAAGAGTTCATTCGGAACATTCGGATCAATATTGAAGTTGTCTGTTAATCGTGGATATTTGTAAGTCGATCACTCGATGGAAACAATTTCTACGAATTTCCAAAGTCATTTATAAAAATGCAATTGTTCGTTCAGGAACACAATGACATGCATCCGAATTGAAAAGTGAAATCATTCTCACTGATTCCGCTGCACAATTACCATCGTCGTTGTGTTTTGATCGACACCAAAACATTACGAAAGCTAACGCACATGCACATGAATAAAAAGCAGCCAAATAGTTTGAGAAATTTCAATCAAAAAAAAAGTCTCAGGTTCGGACCCACAAAGTTCTTTGAAACGTCATCCTTTTGCACTCAAAATGCGATTATACACACGAAATCCGAATCAACCGATGGACGCAACAACCAAGGTCATAACTCAATGGATTGGAATCGTGATTCCAATGCATCGCGTGAAATTTTGTCGAAAGGATTGGATTTGTTGACGGCCATCCATTGCCACAAAATTGGTTGACAACAACACAACAAGTAATACAACGAGTTCGATTTGCGTGGCGTCGAATATAGTTTTTAAGTTTCATTCATGCTCATTTATTCAAATAGAAAAAAAAATATTGTTCTTATTTAGTTTGTTTAAACTATGAACTACGCACAGTACGTTTGGAAACCTTCGGGTTTTTGTGGACTGTGTTATGGTGATCTTGGACCAACACTGATATTTCACTGTACCGGAGGAGAGTAGCATAAATCAGAAGTATAATCGAACGATTTAATATCCTATGATGAAAATTAATTTAATTTTGGTGAAAGTTGCTTGAGATGACCGAATCGATTATTATTATTATTCTATTGATAAAAATAAACATTTAATACAGTCAGACATTTCATCATAAAACTATTAATGTCTTTTCAAAGGCAGATTATTGAATTATGATTTGTCTGTGTGTTCGGGGATGGTGACAATTTGAAACAAACACACATCCATAATTTGTATTTACTGAATCGTTACGTCATTGCGTTAAACGCTAATTTGCTATCGTGCACACATTGGCAAGCATCGTGCGATCGAAAAATCAACATATCAAAACTCAAAAATTGGCTAATAACTAACGCATTAGTTTATCAAAGCATCTTGACGGATAAACATATTACAATTTAATTAGGTGTTGAGTTTCAACGGCGCAGCAAAAACATTAAGAGAATATGGTCAGAAAACGTCATCCTAACAGTGTTGTTGTTCTACATGTTTGTGAAAATTAACGGTCAAGGTTGGTATGTGTGGCAGAATATTTTTCATTTCATAGTTTTCTTCCTAGCAAGATAAAAAATGCAAATTCACACTTAATCACGATTTCCCATATTTCATTTTTAGCATTAATTTCGCAACGTGAGCTTAATTTGATCCACAATAGAGAATACGTATTAAAACAGGTTTATATAAGCATGACCTTTCACGATTTTGTTTATTCTTTGAATGAAATAGTTTTGCGATTGCCAAAAGAAAAAATAAAACAAGAATTTCTGAAAGATTGTTGTTTCAAAATGTTGCGATTTTGCTTTTCGTGGGGTGTGTTCTTTCGTTTTAATTGATAAAATTGAATTCTCTTCCAAACAGATGAACGATGTCATTCGCCAAGTAACACACATGGACTATGTGTAATTTTGCCGCAAAGTCCATCGTTGCTAAGCCGTTATGAAAGAAACCAGCCAGATCACCAATTCATTAATTACATAGAAATGGCACGAAAAAGTTGTGGATTTCAACAATATGGTTATAGTCGAATTGTTTGTTGTGAAGATCCAATTATAGCTATTCAATATCCAACTGACAGCTTATTTCAACTTCAATCCGAAAAGCCTCCAAGGGAACCAATTCAACATTCATCAATAATGAAGCCCCCCATGCATAATACGAATTTGGAACCTAGAGGCAAATAATGTAAAGATCAAAATGGATTCAATGGCGTTTGTATGAGTATTAAAGAATGTCCATCTGTATTGAATGAATTTGTTGCTCGATTTGATGATCCGAAATACATTGAATTTTTTGCTTATTGACTGAAACTCTTAGAAATAAATACGGAACTCGAATAAAATTTACAAACATAAAATGAATGACATGAGTTTGAAGAATATTGGAATGCAAATACATTAGTCATCGGTACTGACATGTTCCCTTTTGATATTAAGTGGTTCGACAAGTGTTGGACTCATGGCCAATGCTGGATTCGCAACGGCTATTATGTTATCACCAGAGGCTGACAGAACTCGAACACCAAGCGAACCATTTCCGTTTCCATTGATATTGGTAGTTATAGTCGAATTATCCTCACCGTTTGAGCTTCGACCAATATCGCTCATCGATAATTTATGCTCCTGCAAAATGAAATCGAGACAAATCATTCTTGAGTATATTTAAAAATGAGCGTTCATAATTGCACTTGCTGTACCTCTTCCACGTCACAACCGTTCGGCGACTGAAAGAAAAATTATTTTGCTTAGATTCGACTAAGATTTCTCGGCGAATGAAATATGGAAGAAAAATCATACTTGTGGTTGCGGTGAGCTGGAATTACTAAATGAAAATCGAGAATCGTCACCTTCATCGCAATCCGATCGGGAATATTGTGTTGAACTGTTGAGTGGATGAAATTTTTTAGTTAGTTTTAATCGAAAAGATTTGTTGATTTGAGAATACTAACGAAAAACGATTCGCAATATCGTCAACGTCAAATGATTTGCCCAATTTATGATAAATTTGCAGCAAATTGTGTCGCATCTCTTCGGCATTTGTTTGATACTCCTGCAATAAACATTTTGTTAAATAATGCAAATAAAAATTGCATCTAATCGATTGAAATATAACTAAAACAATTATGTTATTGCATTAGGCAAAGCAAATAATTAGAATCCATATCTTTATCAGCTACAGTTTGAACATTACTCTTACCTTTTCTAAGCGAGATCTTACATTTTACTTCGTACAATAAATAATAATTATTAGTAGCTATTCTGTGCTAATTTAACGGTGGAAAAAATATTCGAGCTCATTCCCAGGAGAGAAAATTATAAGATACCTAGTTAAAAATCAAATAAACTACAACAAATACTATTGCTTTATGCCCAACATCTGAGAAATGATACGTCAAGCAAAGTACTTGAATATCCAAACTGACGAATAATGGACATTAAACATTAGCTCCAAAAGAAACACTCTCAGTTTCATGCATTGAATAGCGTCTACGGTGCAACAATCAAATAAATAATCTGTGATCCAAAAAAAAGATCCAGTTTAAAAAATAAAATTAAATAAATAATAAACAGTGCGTCCTCGATGGAGTGAGAACGTATTGAAATTGCATCGATCCAAAAGCATTGAAAAAAGCAAAAGAAGCCAAGAAGGGTTAGTCAGTGTGCCTTTATGGAATATAGTAGTAATGCGTTTGTGTAGGCTGTGCAGCTGGTAACTGTAAAAATAATGATTTATGATCGAAATTATTCTGAATTTTTGAAATTTCAATTGTTTTTAGGTGCGATTGATGTTAATGATGCGATTCATTAAAAGCCAAAAATAAAGTATATTACTAAATTTTGAATTTTGAAATTAGTAGAATACCTGTGATTCAAATACTCTGTAGAAAGTAAATAAGCCAAACAAAGGAGCGTTAAGCCAAAGAAAGCAGTTTTTGAAAGCGTGAGAAGTGGCAAGCAAGTTGAGAAGCGAATAAATTCTAATTGTTTCGATTATGAAATTATTCAATGTCGATAACAGTGATACGATCGCATCGTTCACAATTGCATCCAGCATGACAATGTGATGGACTGTCTACCTTGCTATATTCTGAACTGGTACCGCTTGGTAAACGCATTCGCTTTAATTGAGATTCTTCATCGGATGGACGAGAGGGAGCCGAATGTTGTCTACAAAAATTATTTTCAAAACAAATTAATGGAAAATCAAACTTTATAAATCATTTAAAATGTCGACGCATTTGACTTACCCCATTGCAAGACGAGCAATTCCGGCCGAATGTCCAAATCCGGCATCTTTTACAATTTGTCTGGCTAATGGAAACAATTCGGCTCGCCTCGTAAGCAAAGCAGGAATGCAACGGCACATTTGAGCTGCAGCCTCATTTACACATACTTCATGAAGTGTTAAAGGTTTTTCGGGTCGACGTTTACAATCGAATCGTCCGTAAATTGCTGAAAATTTTCGAATGCCGTCCATACGGCGCGGATCATTTTCACTCAGCGCAATTATTGCATCAATTTCTTTTGTCGAACGTTTTTTTGTGCTTTGAGGTTTTGATTCCAACAGTTGATATTGACTGGCCATTCTGTATAATAATGAACGTGAATGAATTTAAAACTGAAAACATTTTAAAGCAGAATTGAAAATTGTACCGTTCCGCAGCTCTTGTTAATCGAGTAACTTGTTCATCATTCAAATTGGGCGTTAATTGAATCATACTTGACGATGTGCCTGATGCACTTGATATATTCGATGAAATGCTGCCAATTGTGCTAAATGTGGTTCCAATGCTCGCACTACCGCTAATCGAAGATGGGCTATAAGTTGGAATGGGATGGAATGGACTTCTTGATTGTGTTACCGGTTCAGGACTAAATTCCACTCTTGTTGTATCTATGACGAATGTTGAATTCCTTTTTGTTATTTTATTTCCGAAATGCAAACCATAAATCAGGCCAGAGCCTTACCTATGCTGGATAATGGAACTTGAAATGCCGACGGATTACTGACCCATTCGGCCAAAGCCTTCTGAAAACGCCGAACATGCAATGGTTTTGAAGCCATTCCAACCAAAGCCATTATTTCCAGAAATTCATCTTCACCGGCATCACAGAGCTGCTGTACATCGTCGCCTCCTTTACAAAATAATCACATCGAATGAATATTGATTTTATAAAAAAACAAAAATATTTCATCAAAAAAGAGCTAGATCCGAACTTACCCATTTCTAGTAATGTGTCATAATAGGCTAACAGACTCGCTTTCTGAAGGACACGATATAGTTGCAGTTCAGCTTCATTGTGTGGCGTTGATGTTGAGACCACTGAAAAGGGCACCAGAAAAGCAACACATTAAAATTAATCTTCTTTGCTTCTTGAGAAATCATAATAATTTCGGATTTCGATTTTCGATGGACAAAAAAACTGCATTTGCATAGAACGGCGATTAAACATGAGAAAAATGATTCTTCCATCGATGCACACAAGATCATTTCAAAAGACCAAAAAAAAAACAAACCCATTTTTTTCTTGTGAAATCGTGATTGGCTTTTATAATGTCGAGTCGTGTAAAAAAGACCAACCCTACGGCGGACAATCATCATACGCAACACAATATACTCACATTTTTTCCATATGAGTACCGCTAATCCCCTCTCGATTGCCTTTTTTTACCGTAAGATTTTTTTTCTGTCTCCGATCAACCACATTACTTATGCATAAATTTGTCCCTTTTTTTCTTCGCTTCGATTCAAAACGGGGTTGGTTTTTTCTTTAAAACCTCTTTCTTTTAATACGAACAACAACCCGTTCAGCCAAACAAATACGTAATCGTTCGCCCTTTGTCTTCAAAGCGAACACGAAAAAATTGACGGAAATTTATTCTTGTCGCGTTGGTTTTTTTTTAATGAAAATAAAAATATTCAAGTTAAATTAGCTGAGTTAACAGAAAGGCTAAAGAACGCTATATCAATAATAATTTGGGAAATAATTATAGTTTCGATGTTAGAAACAAATACAGAAGAAAAAAACTTAATGCATTCAAAGACACATTCGGAAGACCCTTCTCTGTTCCAGAGAATAATTGAAGGAAATAAATAAGAAGATGCATCTCATTGTTTGTCGAATGATGAGACGACCATGTTTCACAGCATTTGCTCACCGTGTGCGTTTAAAAACTTCAAAATGATGAAGAAAACGATTTTTTTTTATTCAAACCTTTTATGCAAATCAGAGATAGTGTTTTTATGTCCATTTTTTTTCTTTCTTTTTTTCTTCGCGTAGTCAATGCTCAATGTAAACCAAATAAAATATTCTCATGGATCAGAATACGGCAAGAAAAAACCAGCGCAACCAGGAAATTGACCCTGTTGTTTTGTTTGCGTCGGCATTTGATATTTTTTTTCTCTCCTTAAATCATAATTCAGTTCTATGCCATCGTTATGAATGTGATTTGTTCTTTTAGTGTTTTATCTCTTTGCAACCATATTGAACGAACGGGTATATTTCGTTCTCACCGATTCAAGATTTTCACACATATCAATGAGTTTTTTTTTTCTCCTTATCATATATTTATTGCTTGTATTTAATTGGTTTCAAAATTGAAATGTTTGTGAATTGAGCAAATGAATACGATTCTTTTTTCTGTACATTCACAGTAATGGGCTACGCCATATGTTCGTCCCATTGGCTCTTGCTTAAATTGCGCTTATCACGGAGTCCAAAAATTTGTATTTTGAGACTATCAAAAAAATATCGCCTCTAACGCTGGCAAATGTTCAAACAAGAAAAAAAACTATTAATTGCTGAACAAAGACCTTGAGTCTTCGTTTCTCATTCCCGAAGCTGATATAAAAAGCAGCGAATTTGTTATTTTAAATAAACGCAAAAAGAAGAAGAAAAAAAAAATTGAAAGTGAAAACTAAATTAAGTTTTTGAATGAGATGATTGTGAGGGCAAAAAACTCGTCTCTTCTGAAATAGGTAGGCATTTTATAAAATAAAAGCCGTAACATCACATTATAATGCGGTCGCCACGGAAAATCTCACGAAAAATATTCGGATTCATGAATATCTGAAAGTGAACTGGTATTCGAAACGGCGCAATGCAAACATCGAAGAAAAAAACGCCAACAGAAGAACAAATTTCTAAACAAAAGTGCTGGCGAAGATGAAAAAACAGCAATCCTCTTTGGCCGATCATATTCAATTGTGTTGTGAGTAGGTTTTTTTTTTTCACGTGTATGATATCGCCTTAGACCTTCTTTCAAAGGTTCGAACGTACAATCACACGAGACTGCATCAAGCCGTAAACGAAAACGAGTGGAAAAAGTAATGCGATAAAAAACGCCACCTTTTTTTCCTCTTTCTTATTCTCTTTATATTCAGACGCTAGCGCATACGATTAGGTGCTGTATTGTATTTACCCGATCGATGTTGTTGTTGTTCTTGTTAAAGAAATTTTTTTTCCATGCCCCTTGATCGGTCGTTAGAAAGGGATAAAAGACGTATTGTTTACCCTTTAAGTCATGGTTTCGTCATTCCTTTTTCTCTCTGTTCCTTTGCTTCGTTTTTTTCTTTTTAAACAACTTTCATGACATCTTTTCACAGATGCGATAGCTCATCTATCATAGGGCTCTTCTGCCTTAACCCATTCACCATTCATATAATGTGCGTTTTTAGCTCATTTTTTCATGAGCATTTTTTTTTTTTTTTTGGAGGAATAATTTTATTGTATGGAATAACATTTAATGACTGCGAACTGAATATGAATCCTTTTTTGAAAGAAATTGTTTTTTGTCGCTTAGTTTTGCCGCATTACCAGCAGTTAGCAGGTATCTCACACATACCGTGTATGTGAGTATAGGATATAGTAAATTTTAATTCATTCAATTTACATATTCTTCGGATGTAAATGCACAATAGAAACCAATTCTTTTGACCGGAGTCCACGAATTATCAGGTAAAAATACAAAGAAATTTCTGTGCGTTTTTTTTTCTGTTTTTTGCTGTTGTTTTTTGTTGCATGCATTGAAAATCATTACGGTATTTTCTGGTACGTAGACAACGCTTATCCGGTTGGTATTGTGATTTTGTGTGTGATAGAAGACGATGAAACTGTAATGATTTAGTATAATAGTATATGACGGTGAGAAATATGTTGCGTACGTCGTGCACATATTAGTGAGTGAAACAGAACTGATCATCTTAATTTGCATATTCGGATGTGATGTCGCATTTTTTTGCCATAGTTTACATCACTTGGGAATTTTTTTTTTCACGTTCTTTTTGATTTGTTGTCATTTCTTTGGGATTGTGTTTTTTTCAATGTGCCTATTGGAAACGGATTGTGTGTGAGAAGCAAATGGGATTCAATTGAGATCTTGAAGAGAAGTAGACAAAAATGAAAATTCTCACAATAATCTCACGCAAAAAAGTGTACTCGGTCTATTCAGTCACTTGGTTTTATGTGCTGTTATTTTGACAATGTATGCAGATCAATTGTACGATTTCACGTTTATCGACAATGCAAGCCGTCAGTCATCATCAACATCATCATGGATCCTAGAGGATGTTCTTTTTATCGGCGATCCGCTTAATTCGAATATGTAGAAATGCATGAAGTGGCTAGCGGACTGACAGCAATTCAACTCGTAAATATCACAATAAAATAATATGTGATAACAAAAACTGTTTTCGAATTTTCATGTGCTTGATTTTGTAATATTATTTGATTTTTTTTCGTTGTTTTTTTTTTTTTTTGGTGTCGAGCAATGATGTCGATAAGATTATACTGTATGCGAAATGGAAATACAGTTAACAACCGATCATTTTGAAATGCACATAAAATTAAAAGATTCGAATGCACAAAAAACCATTTGAAATACCTGCAACTAAAATTTATATTCTCATCAGAGCAACGTCTGATCCGTTTTCGGAATCATCCTTGTTTGCTGTTCGATGTTCCATCGTTTTTATAAATATAATTTTACTTCATTCATGTGAATATTTTTATATTGAATGCGTTATCATTCTATACGTGTAATATTATACTGTGTACGGTGTTTAAAACAAAAGTGCAGAAAGTTTTTTTTTGTTGGGTATTACTTATATTTCGGAATGAATTTCATTCTAATAATAAATAATAATTATTGCGGTTTATAATGGGACGTCTGGTCCAATATTCACACTCGCTGATCACTCAACGGCCAAGATACGTACGGTAGCCTGGAACATGGCTATATTAATATCGAAATTTATCAGTAGCTGAAAAACGACTCTTCATTATTATTATTCCTATTTTCATCACAAAGAGCGAAATGGTCATACTACTCGCAGGAATCCGAGAGTTTTTTGAGGCAAAAATTTTTAGTGAACTTTCGGCATTTTGTAATATTATAACAAATCGAAAGGGAAAAAATTAAAAATGTTTTCGTTGTTTTTTGATATTTTTTTTCGTGCGAAATTCAAACAAAAACTGTCTTCATATTCGGCGGTTTACCAAGCGCACACTTGGCATTCCATAATTATTTGCGAGGTTTTTTTCGCCTTCCTTTTGGCGGCTGAACTAAAAAAAAAACGTTTGCCTTTGATTCAAATACCAATAGATGGTTTTTATCGATGGAAATAAAATTGGAAAAACTTCATCAGACGCTATGGAATGTTCGTGGACTCGGCTATCAGTCGCACTGTTACATTTCTGGGTGTTTGGATCTTTAGAGTGAAATTATTTCAAAGTGCAACAGAGAATGAAAAAAAAAATGAATGATTGGTCGTCGCTGCTGAATATAAACCAATGATGGTTCATGGCTTACAATTTTACAATTCATCAAAATTTGAACATTTAATTTTGATCGTGCTGCTTATTAATGATTTGGTTAGCAAACAAAAACTAGCCGAACATTGTGGAATGTACGTTTATTATTTTTCCATCATAAACACGTTTGTTTCGTCCTTTTTGACCAAAATGAAAAATATCATAAAAAAATAATGAAGGAAAAAAGTCCGTCGCGATCTGTATTTGTCGATGATGGAAAGCCATAAATCGTCGAGTTTTGTTTTACTTGGTTAGCGATAGTCGATAGTAGTTTAGGTTTTCATGCAGGTGCCTTGTTGCCTTTAATTATTATTTGCAACGGCCAAATATGACAATAATACTCCAAAATTCAACAATTATCGGCTAATTGTTGCGTTGCTTTTGGATAAACAATAAATTATCAGCGAAACTAATGTTTGCCTTTGGCTCCATTAACATTTCGGTATTACAAATACTCATTTCGAAATCCCGATTCATGTTTGCGTACACAACAAACGAACGATACGGAAGTAAAGAAATTGAGAGAGGGGTGCAACCAAGATCACTCAATACATAGTACAGAGTAACGCATCGGCTTTGAATAGTTATGGAATTTTCTATCGGTAATATTCTTTTACCTGCATGACTTACGGTAACAAAATCGCTACCCTAAAAAATATTGGCAAAATAGAAGAGAAAAAAAAGCGTATATCGAAAATGGTGGCAAAGAGAAAACGTTATTGGCTGATGCTGAAATAATAGGCGGACGTTTTTTCAATGGATTTTTCTACCCTGCTGAAACTATCGTATTCGGTTGTGCTTATTTCGAATCATCGAGCCCTCGGTACTTAGTACCTAGACGTATATTTCTATTAACCGTCATTTTTAAACGGAAATTTTTTTCCGAAAGAATTTCAATGGGTTGGTAATATTCAACGTGCAATGTTCAGCATTTGGGCTTTCTTTGCGAAGAAAAATCAAGTTATGTTACATGAATAATGAAGAATGAAGAAAAATGATGTAATTGCGAACAAATGATGGCATTTTTTTCATGTGACAGCATTTCAGCGAAAGACGATGCAGACATTTAACGGTTATTCCGTTGAGAAATATGGCGGTTTATGCAAATCACTATTATCGTTCGTTATTATTGTTATAGAATTATCAACCCTTAGAATACGCATTTAAATCGTCATTTTCTTTTTAAATGGATGTTAGTTGTCAGCCTTTAAATTGAACGAAACTGAATTTGAGACCCATTTTCTCTTTAAATTGTTGTCTTGGAAAATATTTGTTCGTATTGAAAATGGATTTCAGTAATTTTTTCTCTTATTTGAGCGCTAATTAGGACTATTTTTGGTGAAGCGGATTTTTCTGGCATTTCATAGCCATAAATATTGGAAAAGAAAAGCTACAACAGATATTGTCTCAAGATGTGCATTCAATTTGATACTGATCTGAATATCCTTTCCGTAATATTCCATTTTATTGGCTCCTGAGAGTCTGTGAGTGCAAATTCGAATGAAAATGAAAAAAATGTCTGATTTTGCTCTTTTAAATTGAGCAATAAATTGGCTTTGACCGGCTTTTGCCGCATGAACCATGATAAAAGCGATTATTTTTGATCCAACTGACGAAGATAACATCTCAGTCGGACTTTTTTGTCCTACTTAAAGAAATGTGAAATGGTTCATTGTTCAATTCTTTTTATTTTCTATCTGATAACCTGGTTTCATGGAATTTTGGAGCAGTTCCGTAGGTCCGTAAGATTGCAGCAGAAATGAAAGCTATTCGGAAAAATACGAATGTTATAAACGCTGCATCCATAATTACATTAGTAAGTTAAACAAAATTGCTTCATCAATTTATTTCGAAAGGGCAGAATATGCAAAAAATGGAAGGAGTTCATTGTTGATTTGCAGGTTAAAAGAAAACAATAAGATGCATTCTTTCGGAACAGAGAAATCAATAAGTACAAATCATAATATGAAAATGCATCCACAATTTCATTGTTGTTTGTGAAAAGTAAAGTCAAAAATACCAGGATAATTTCATTCAACTGCTAAATCCTTTTGTTTTGTTCGTAGTTCATGCAAACGAAATTGCCGAAAAAAATTGCCATCAATTCCATTCCGAACCGAGAAGAGAAAGAAATTCAAAAAAAAAAATCCATTCGCTGATTGATGATTATTATTTTTTCTCGTTACCCGCACAATAAACGTAATAAAGAGATAAAAAAGGCAAACCATTCGAACGAAAAGAAAACATCTTCAATTTCTGTGGCGGCATATGTTTAGTTGGCGCTGATGTTGCCTTCAATTTCCAATCCTTTTTTTTCACTACATCGTTCATTGTCAACATTGCATTTATAAAAAACCGACCACTGCAATAGTAAACTAACGGGCAAACCGAAAGCGAAAACATATTGTTATTTGTTTTCAATGAGTGATGAGAAATCATGCAAGTAAATAGAGGAAAAGAATATTTTAATGTTTTTTTTTTCTTTGTTCATCGTCAATTCTCAATATTAATAAAAAATGAATAATATTTTGTGTTCGGTGTTGTGTACGTTATTTTTTTGTGTGCTGCTATTTGAACTGTTGAACTGATGGAGGACCATATGTTCATGAGTGCCGTACATATGCAATGGGATCAACAATGATCAACAAAAAAAAAACAGAAGAAAATTATGTATGGAATAGAAACGGACCAGGGAAACGAGCACTTTTGAATGAAGCAACCAGAAGAGAAAATACAACAACAAAATTATGAAATGAAATGCTCGTTGTAAATTGTTCATTTAAACTCATTGCACGAAAACTGGAATGTAATCCATCGCGCCAAAAACTTCTCCCTTTCCATTATATTGAATAAGAAACGGAAGAAAAGAAAAACCCATATGCGAATAAATCTGTCGAAGTAAAATGAAAAAAAAAAAAATAATAACGATGACCTCACAAGCCCTAGAGCCCAATGAAACCAACCAAATTACACAATCGATTCGTTTTAAATAATGATTGAACTTACTTGTTCCGTTATTGTTACGGCCAATGGTTTTTCCGGAAGGCGATAAAACGGGACTAGATGCGGAGGATGATGATGCCTGTTGAATGGGTGTCCGAGCTGGTGGAAAATGCGGTAAGGTTGGTGTGTGTGTAATGTGCGAATGATGCAATTTAAATTGAGCAACTGAGGAAATTGAACCGGCGCCAACTGTTGATATCGATGAATGATGCAAATCTGAAAGGCTTGTCAAAGAAGCTCCTTCTTCGGGTTGATTACTTTGTACAATTACACTACTACTTGTGGCTTGTGTATGGTGTGATGTTGATGATGGCTGGCCACTACCAGACATTTCCATTTCTTTTTTTTACAAAATTTTTCTCTTGCTACAAACTATTTTTGTTTTTCAACAAAGCTGAACGTGGAAATGTCACTCAATGCCGGCAATAGATAGTCATGAATTTTATACACAAATTTTTGATTGTAATTTAGATATTCGAATGGTTTGACTGTTAAAGACCAAATCCTTACATTTTTGGCCTGGCGACACAATTTTAAAGGAATGAATAAATTACACAAGTCTCAACACTTCCTAGACAAATTAACTGATTAACTAATTGATTCTACCCAACAACGACAACAATACAAAATCTAATTCACACGATTTAACTACGTTTGCTAACAAAAAGGTAAAACACACACACACACACAAATCCTTAAAATCTCTAATGAAAAAGCAATTAATTTTCTGAACTCAATTTTCGGTAAAAGGTTAAATCGATTGCAGCCGGTCATTCAATGAAAAAATTTCTCTTTTTCTTTCTTCTTCTTCAAACAAACTTCATTAACAGCACAACATTTAAATTCAAATCGTAAACTAATAAATAAACGCCACTTAATCAATAATCTCAAAAATTTGCAGAAAAATAATTAAAAAAAAAAGGAAAATTAAATGAAACAATTGAACGAAATAAAATGAAATGCAATATTGAAAATGGCACTGTGGTGATAATGATGTTAAATAATTGAATAATAAGAAAATATTATGTGTTTGTTAAAATGATCAATTTCATTGTATGTTGGTTTTATGTTGTACCGCTCCATACGCAATCAAAATAACTTCTGAGCGATTGGTAAGTTTGGCAGTGGCATCGAAGGGCATGCAAGAAATAAAGAAATGCAGGAGACCAAAGACTTGAGGATGAATTGAATAAAGAAAAAAAAAACAACCAAACACGCAGCCAACAATCCGAACGGTGAGCGTACACACAGAGAAAGAAAGAGGCAGCGACAACGTCGTTACAACTCTCCTTTTTATAAACGGTTTTAACCGTTTTCTTTTATGTTATTCTTGAGTCGTGTGTTTTATCGGGCCGTATGTATTCGGTACCGTACGTTATATTATGGCTATACCGATGCATACATTCTCTGATTCGTTTAGTTTTAATTTACACGCTGTTCTGACGGGCCTGATGTGTCACACAATATTTAGTGATTCTACGGTCGCATACTTCAGCCGATCGGTTGATACTGAACAATTTATCGCAATAAATATATATATATGACTCGATATGCCGTCGGTTTTTTTTCCTTTCCTTTTCTTTTCTTATTTTATTTTGGCTTCCAGAATTGAATTACTTCACATATAAAACTCCGCCTTTTATTGAACTCTTTTTGCCCGTTGGAAATTCAAAGATGCACGGAAAGTGAGAGAGAAAAAAAACGGATTTTCATGCGTTGACACGCAAAATGAAATGGAAATATAAATCAGAGACTTTGAATTGCAATAATGTTTTTCGTCAGAGACATGAGAATCATTGCATTCATTTCATTTCGATGAAATATATTAATTTTTTGCTTTTCCTCTCATTTTCTTTCGTCTTTTTATTCTCTCATTCCCAATACCGCGAAGAAAAAAAAACGGACCAGAATTCGATTGTCACATTTAAACTGTGTTCGACCATCAATCTCTCATCTTGTTCTGCAGATCGTCTACATGGCTGAACACGGACAGAAAAAAAAAACAAAAAAATATGAACAAATCGGCGTAAGAATGAAAGACAAGGCAATTCAACAAGAACATATAATCATAATAATAATCTAATGTGGACCTGGGTTAGTCATCAATGAGACCTCTGAACAACAAGTATCTTGACCAGTGCCGGTATTCAATCGATCAAAACTACACATAGAGGTCTGAAACATTTTTGACGGTCATCAAGTTAATAATAATATTGACGGCAGTGCTACACAAATTTGCCCCATTTGTCTGGAAAAAGAGGAAATTTTATATGATAAAAATGCTCAGCTGCATACTATAGAGGCGCCCTCTTTAACCATAATGGACTTCGAATGATTATGGAAGGCGCTGTGGTCAGTTTCAAAGTTCAAAAAAATCAACGTTCGAATACCTGTGCTGACATTGACATTGGCATATTGTGCAATGACAAAACCAAAGAGACTTGATACTTGATACGTTTAATGCACATGTAAACAGGCCCATAAAACGTTAAGTGTGATACAATAAATCGATTTGATGGACTTTTTCGTATGCATTTTTGATGTTGTTCCCATTCGAAGTCAGAAAATATAGATCCGAATGCAATATTCGCTGAAGTTACGATTTCTTGTATCAACAATTGAAGCATTATGTTATCGATGGGTTGACATTGCGATTGACTAATGTTATTATTACATTTTCAAGTTAAACGACAGTTTGATGCGCGTACAAACCAAATATAGAAGTCGATAATGAAGAAAATCGTGATCGATGTGTGCACAACTGAAAGAAAATAAAAAAGAAGAAAGAGTCCATCGTGTTTGACGAGTCTTGGGTTTGGCACATGCAAAAAATGAGATATTGCAAGAGAGATTGGTATGCGGAATATTTTTGAAGACGAACGATTTTCGTTCGAAGGCGAAAAATGTATGACGCTAACTGAAATATGCATTTTGAACTTGTAACATTTTTGACATCATTTTGGTTTTCGTCTAATGAACTTCGTTCTGGATGTAACTTTAATTGGATTTTATCCCATCAATAGATATTGGTCCCTTGCCATCAGTTCAATTCATGAAAAGAGTAGCATTTTCGATGCGCACTTCAACTTGAAACTGCTAAACTTGATTTTGATCCAGGATGCAATCAAATATCGTGTTAATTTCGAAATCATAAATCGATAATAACAATAATTATTATAATTTTCATTATGTATTCATCTAGTCGCGAGAGCGTAAACGCGAGAATATTTCTATGCTTTGGGTCTATTGGACGTAACAAATAGTAAATAAATAACAGAACAATATTATGAAATGCGCAAATAAAATTAAAAAAAAATATTCCCAACAAATGATCGCTAATTGAGTCTAAAGTATTGGAATTTAATGGATGGAATTCAATCAACAAATGACGCGATCGATGCATTGTAGCAGCACCTTGAACATTGAACAATTTCGAATTCAAATTCGTGAAATTCATTCAGCTGTATGAAATCGGTGATGAGATTTAATGAAGAAATTGTAAATATTTTCGTCGGCAATATATTCAGTGCATTTTCATTGAGTGCGAAGTTGTGAATACCGAAATGAATTGTTTTGCGATCACATTCGAAATACCGAATCTACTCAGCGTAAGTATCATTGTTAATGAGGATGTTTGTTGAAACAAGCAGACAATGCAGCAACAGTAGAATAATTAAAAGTTCGCGTTCTTTTTTCCTTTCTTCGTTTCTTTGGTATTCTTTTTTTTTTTCTTTTCTCAAACTGTTCAGAGAGCAAAAGAATAACGAAAAGAGATACGAAGAGTGGAAAATATCCGAGGTGAATGAGCAATGTAGTATAACAAATGTAAAGATGAAGCGATAGGTACTAAATGAATTCAGCCTAAGAATAATGATAATAATAACAATAAAAATCGTTGTTGGAGGCAATTCAATTGTAAAAACTTGCTCACCATTCTCTGTCAGTTTGAAAAAAAAAACTCGTCTAGCGGCTGTTCGAATGGCACTTTTTTCTCTTCTCTTTTTCTCTGTAGATCAGAAACAGATATCATTTGATTCGTTTTCATTCCGTTCTATCGATTAATAAAATAGATCTTCGACATAAGAGCAACAGAATGGAATTCAGTGATACAATTTCATTTGGATAGTCCAGGTTCCGGTTCCGAGACTCATTTCAGATTTTTATTGCCTGCCTTTAATTTATTCAAACAATGAAAAGAAAATTCCTTGCGACAGCAGCATAACAGTGATTCTTAATCTTTGACAAATAGAATGGTGGTTTTTGTACCCGAATCAAACATCTAAATAATAATAACAAGAACATAACATTCATTCCATCATAATTCGATTACATCTGAAATAAAATGAACGTCAGTCGTCCAACGCTTGTTTATACATTTATTTAAAAAAAAAAATGTCGATTTTTTCAGTTTTCAATTTTGAGCAATTATTTATGAGCGAACTTTATATACAAATTTTAAATAGGTGTATCTTTGTTTAAATCTTACCAACTATGCCATCATCCATCATGGATCTTTGCTTTGGATTGACATTTCTTTTTCGAGTGAAATTAATTGCTAAATAAAGTCGAATGCTATTTGCTAACAATGATACTACATTTCGATCCCTGATCTTGGGAACTAATTCTATTATAGATTATTTACGCTAATAATTTGGTTAATCCATCCAATGAATGAGGATACTTTAACATATACTCCTGGAAGGTCAGCACGACCACAACCAAATCCCCAACTATACAGATAAAAGCAAAAATATACATAATTAATTTGGTTATTTATCTTTAGTTGAGAAACCTCTATCGCAACCAACAAAAAAAAAATTCTCACCTCACCAGACCGGCCAATTCAAAGAATCCATCATCTTCGCATACCAATGGTCCACCTAAGAATCAAAAATGAAATTTCCCATTTTTGATGAAATTCGAAAAAGTTTCTACTCTTACCTCCATCACCCTGACATGCATCATTTCCCTCTTCTCCACCAGCACAGAAACTGGATGCTGGCAAAATGAATATCTTTTCTGTGACAGCATTTACTTTTCGTATACATTCAGCATCGGCGACCATCGGTAATTCGGCTTCACGTACTCTCAATGGAATTGGTCCAGATTCGCCCATATATCCATAGCCGGTGACTGTGCATCGTTTGCCAGGCGAATGAATTACTCCCCGCGCTGGTAAACAAACTAAGCAAACGCCTTCACGTAATTCAGCTTGACCATTCAATTTTAAAAGGGCGATGTCATTGTCTAATGTTTGACTGTTGTGATTGTGATGAATGTAAGTAGTGGCCACACGAAGTGTTTGTGCACCCGGACTTCCATATTTTCTTGTTAGATCATAGTCACCGACACGAACATAGATTGCGTCACCCGATCGAACGATACTAAAAACGAGAAAACGTAAATCAATCGACGTTTTTTTTTAAAGAGAAAAAAACTCGAAAGGAAAGAAAAGAAAAAAATTTACTTCGTGACACAATGCGCAGCAGTAAGAACCTAAAATTAGAAATTTAGAATATTATTAATTATTTTGGTAGTCAGAAGCAACTTCAAATCATTGCGTTTCAATAATTTCAAATAATAAACATATTTTAATCAAGTAGACATTGCATTCACAGAGGCAGTTAAAAATATTCATTCTGCAAGTTAGTTCACTCTTGTCATTCATACACATCACTCGTCTAACGTATTGTAACGAATTAAAATAAAGAGCAGACCACAAAAAGACAATAAAAAGAAATAAATATTATTGTCTCAATCATTTCTTCTTTCCATTAAGATTTCAGACAATCACAAAAACATATTTTTATAGAAAAGGTAAAATTATTTACAAACCCATTGTGATCCAATTAAAGCAGCACTACAAAGATATTGATTAAGCGAATTAATCAATGCGACTTGCCAACACCATTCACCATTTTCACCATCTTCACCGCCAACAACTCGAGCTTGTCGATTATAAGATGAATAATTTTGATTAAAAATTATTTTCGGTATTGGATCGTAGGCAATTGCCTTAGATTCGGCCAAATTTTCTATTGGATCATCGTTACGTTGAGCAAATTCACCCAATTTATCGTTATGAATTTGAATTGGTACCAGTTCACTGCCCAAAATTAATCGCTCACCGGATTTCATGACTTGACGCTTGATTCGTGTGTGTTCATCTTTTTCCATTGGTTTAATATGGTCCAGAAATATTTTTCGAGAATTTCGGCTGGTTCCTTTGACACCGCAAACATATTTTGAAAATACTGGCGATCGAGTGGTTGTCGTCGTTGTAGTTGTAGTTGTGGGCTGTGTGGCTTTAGATATAAAAGATATATGTATTAGTTTATATGTATACTGATAAAGAGTCCTCACTGTTTGAGTTTTGATTTCGTATCTTCAGCCGTTTTGATATTCACTGTTGACGTACATTTATTGCCAGAACGGCTGACATTTCGAAATTTCAAAAATCAAAAAATAAGGTCAGAAAACCTAAAGCAATGCTCATACCAGGTGTTGAGTAAGCAGGCGATAAATTCACGCTTGGATTGCCGATAACAACATTTGGCTGGTAAACATTTGCATTTGGATTTGGATAATTCTGTGGTGGCGCTGGATAGTTATTGCTTATTATTGGTGCTTGTTGAATATGTTGAATTGGCTGCTGGGGAACCGGTTGTGGCTGCGAAATGTAATTGTTTTGAGATGGTATCGGCTGATAATTGTTTATTGGCTGGGCTGGAATTGGTTGATATGGATTCGGAATCGGAGCATAGTTATTTGGCGGTATTGGTTGATAATTTTGTGGTTGATAATTATTCGGTAAGTATTGGGGTATTTGCTGCTGTTGTTGAGGACCAACGAATTGGGGATATGTATCATTGCGATGCATCATCTGAACTTCATGAATACGAGACTTCGGAGCACAACATGTTGTTCCAGACTTTTTACATTTGAATACGTCTGTCATTTCGGCATTGCCTTAAAGCAATAAAAAAAACATTCCAATGATTTCTTATTCATTTGAACCACAAATAAATAATAAATATTAAGATAATAATTCCACTTACGGAAACATGTGAAGCTGAGCAAACTGACAATACATGAACCAGGACATTCTTCTCGGTAGTCCTGAATTTGTGGTGTTGTGGGTAGGAATGGACGTTGTGTGGTCGTTAGTGGTGCTGTTGGTCGTGGTTTCTGTTTTTGTATAGCTGGAGCATTTGCACAACAAACTTCCGTATCTTTGCAACCCGCTACATTCGATATTAAGCCATTTGTACAAAATGCACTGAATATAAGTGGAGTGCAGAAGCCTGGACAGTTTCGCTGTTTAATCTGTGGATAATGAAATTTAAATACACAAATTTACAGTACACATTCATTCCCGGTCCACTTACTATTTGTGGTTTTTGTGTTGTTTCTTTGATATTATCATTATTGTCATTCACGAAACAGCAAGTTTCATCGTTGGGACAATAGGCATCCCCATCGGTTTTCTCACAAAATAATGCAATTAATGAGCCGACACATTCACCATCGCATCGTCGTTGTCCGCCGATATGATTTCCATCAATTGATTCTCGTGATGGCTCTTGAGGTTTGGTCGGTCTTGATGTGGCCGTTTTGGTTGGTTGCTTAGGCCTTGGAGAATTCGATTTTGTCGGTTTGGATGAAACTGTATGATTGCTGTGTACTTGAATCATCGGAATATGCAAGTCATTTGGCATTTTATCTGAATAGTTTTCGCGTGAAACGCAACATCTCATTTCGCCTTTGCACAAACCATTTGTGGTTAAATATGCTTCACAATAGTCGGCCAAATGATGTGGCACACAAACACCAACACAGTTTGTGCCTGAAAAAAAAAAATTAAACAGCAAGAATCAGAGAATGCCCCATGCCACATTTGAATTTGACAAAATGAATTTCATTAATTTTTCTCACTTTCCGCTTTATTCGAATCGAATTTGGTTGGTTTTTCCAATTTTTGTGTCGTTTTTGTAGCTGGTTTCATAGTTGTTGTTATTCTGGTCGGTCTTTGTGTTTCCGATTGTGTTTCATCTTCGGATGATGTGCTATTCGTTTCGATGCAACATTTTAAATTATTCGGACATTGGGCTGCTTCATCAACTGATTGGCAAAGCAATGTCGCAAGTGAATGAACACAACTGCCAGGACAATCTTTGGATTCGACAGATGTTGTTATGCTATCCAGAAAAGCTATCAGAAATAACATGAGAAAAAATAAAAAAAATTATTTTTCATTTGATTCGCATGTGACACAGATCCATCGGCTCTTTAGCAACTCATTGTTTCCAAAATGTAAATTACTAAATTGGATTGAAGAATTTAGATTTTTAGCACAATTATTTATATGACAACAATCGGAAAACTTTCTCCATTCCGGACTAAACAATGGACGTTGAATCATTTTTTGTTTTTTTATTAATTTCTCTTTCCATACCGCCGTCATTTATTGCCCATTATTCATGTATTATGCATATGAGTTCCGTTCTTGATAAATGATTTCTTTTTCATGAATATTCGGGTTTTTTTGGTCATTCTTTGAGCATTAATAGTGTTTTCAACCATCAGATAAATGGAATGAAGATGAAAATGTTAAAAAGAAATGACAAAATGAACTAATGATTGACTTGATTGAGCAAATGTTCTTATTGGAGGTCAATAACAACATTTATACATAAATTATTTGTTAACATGCGCATGCATTCAAGAAAAAAACTGTAAACCAGTTCCAGAATGGGTTTTACTGCACATTTGAATGCATTCATAAATCATTGAAATGAAACTGAACACCAAACATTAGGCATTTAATATTGAACATAGAACACGCTCATCGATATGCTAGTGTGTTATGTAAAACTTTTGATTAGAAAAATTGAGAAAAATCAAAGCATCATATATTCGTTAGTATTTTATAATTTTCCCTTGCATCTGATTGATGATGCATGATGAAAAAGGTCAGTGAACGCAAAATTCTTACTTGAGAAAAGTGATCCGGCCAATGAGTCTTGTGCATCGGTGGTGGCCAAACACCATAATATTCCAATAAAAAAAATCTTCCAATCCATTGTTGCTTCAAATTCCGATTTAAACTTGAACAAATATTCGTTCGATGTTCACTTGATTTCCGTTTTTCGATTGTTATTGTTGGCTTTTTTCACACCTGAAAATATGTGTCACTAGTCACTAGTCACCATGAAATTCGATTGAATTCTATTCTGAAAAAAGAAAAACGAAGTTAAATACAGAATCATACACATTGGTATTTGAGATTTATTTGTGATTAAAATTCAGATTGCGAGCTGCGAATATCGAAAATTTGCATAAAAATTTCAATGACTTCAAAAACCATTTGAAGCTACAATACATCAATTTATGTAAATAACAAAGTGTCGCACAATGTTTTTGTACACAAGCACCACGTATACGATGATGTATTTTGTTTAATTTATAACTGTTACGTTCCTCAGATGAAACGTGTTTACATTTTTCATGTTATGTGAAGACTGAAAATAAATAATTTCTTCGTCAGAAAGCATTGGAAAAAGAGTCGACCCAACGAACAACACCATCGAAAAAATC
>GL501488.1:904149-915544 GCA_000149185.1 Mayetiola destructor | reverse complement strand
CAAAAAACATGTCTCGTGGTCTCTGTACCGACTGAAAAGAATTAGAAAATAATTGAATGGCAAAGTTATATGTAGCTCCGATGTTGGGTGACCAATAACGAATTCAGTGGGTGAAGAACCAGAAGAACTTAGAAAGAGATCGCTGCAATCGCATTGAACCACGTCATTTTGTTTATTTCGTTTTCAGTATTTACCGGAAAATCAAGGCAGTGACTGTCATAACGATCACAATCTGGAACTGAGCTATTTGAATAAAACGCTGACACAAGAAGCGGTTCAGGGATTTGAAATTTGGGCCGATTATGATGAACAACAAGATAATTTTTGTATTTTGGACGATCATGAAATTGGAGCTGAATATGTTGATTTACTGTTGAATCCGGAAAAATACACTGGATACCGGGGCGAATCGGCACATCGTATATGGCGAAGCATTTATTTGGAAAATTGTTTTGATCAAAATATAAAGAATGCGTTGCTTACACATATCGAAAAAGTACCAAAACCATTGAGTAATTTGTGCCTTGAACAACGGACATTTTTTCGGATTGTTTCGGGACTTCATTCGAGCATTAATATACATTTGTGTGCAAATCATTTGCTATCGGAAGGGAATAGCTTTATGGCAACAGCCGATTCACATGGAATTTGGGGTCGGAATACTGAAGAGTTTATGCGTCGATTTAGTCCAGATACAACTAATGGCCAAGGTCCGAGTTGGCTACAAAATCTCTATTTTGTGTATATGCTGGAAATGAGAGCCATAGCCAAGGCGGCACCTTATTTACGTAAAGAACATTTTTTTACTGGTGACGATGAAGAAGATGTTTCGGTGCGGGCCGCTGTTAAGGATATTCTGAACATAATCGAGTGAGTCGAGTTCATCACAAAATCTCTAAAAAAAAAGAAATCTAATCGAAATTTCTTTTCCAGATCCTTTGAAAATCATTTCAACGAAAATCTAATGTTCAACGGCACCGATGCAGCTACATTGAAAGCCGATTTTCGTGAAAAATTCAGAAATATATCGCGCATTATGGATTGTGTTGGATGTGACAAATGCCGTCTTTGGGGTAAATTACAGGTCCAAGGACTGGGAACAGCATTAAAAATTCTTTTTTCGGGCAAGTTTGATCCAAAATTCGATGATACTCCGGTAAAAGGTATCAATGATACTCTCAGTCGAAAATTCAAGTTGAAACGGGGAGAAATTGTTTCGCTTTTCAATGCATTCGGAAGGTGAGTTGGTCAACGTCGCCCAATCAGTGTTCGATATGATTTCTTGATTTAAATTAAATTTGTCATTTTATTTTCCAGGCTTTCTAACAGCATAAACGAATTAGAAGAATTTCGGAAAACGATGAGGTAGCCCTGAGTTGAGCCACTAGGAACATTCATTCAATCATTTATTCAATTTGTATACACAAAACCAATTCAATATTTTTGGAGGCACCCGAGTGCACAAGTCGAGAGATAAATACATATATTTAATTTTAAAATATTCACTTAGTTCATATTTAGTTTTTGAGAGTTTTTATGTTTTAGCGGCACCGTTACAATAATTTATTTCTATTTTAAAATTAGCTTCGGACAACAAATTTCAATGGAGAAGCTAAAATATAGAGTGGCTGCTTCGCATAGGATATATTTAAAAAAATGGAAACGGGTTTTCTAAACAAAAAGTGATTTTCTATACATTGAAAGATGGTCCTTTTTTATTATATAAATCAATTCAGAGTTTATTATGTGTTGATTTTGGTTTTTTGTTTGACAGTTTAAGCAAATTAAGAAAAATAATTAATTATAGGAATCGAAAACAGCAAAATCTTGAACATAAGCAAACTACATCACAATTTTTTGTAAATTAAAACATGTATATATTTAAAAAAATTCAACTTCGAACAATGTTCTTGTGAATAAATAGTCACCAAATCACAATTTTATTTTATAAAAATTGAAATAAAACAACCATGATTTGGATAACAACCACCAAACACAAAATTTTCTTTACATAAAAAGCGAAGAAAAATACACAAAAATTAGATGTTTATCATTTTAAATATTTTATTTTTTGAATCATCGTTCGGAAAATAGTAAGCAAGCATTCCGGATCATTTCAATAATTCATTTCAATAGCAATTTCGAGCCAAATATTCTGTTTTTAATAGTAAACCTCCTTATCTGGCTTATCTGGTTAGGTGCGTTTCAATTCATACACACACAGTCTACTTGTAGTTTTTTGCAATACACGCTGTGTAGCATTGCCAGTTCTATCTAACTCTCCCATACAAATAAATACAATTGTATAGAAATCAGAGCGCTACAGGCTTGTATAGCACTTGCGTTTCTATAAAAATGTACTTATTTGTATGGGAGAGTGAGATAGAACAGACACTGCTACACAGCGCGTATAGTAAAAAACTACAAGTAGATTGTGTGTGTATAGCACTTAAATCAAATGTGATCCGTTTATCATGAATTCAAAAGGAAATAATAAATGTATAAATATATATTAGAGTTTCAATGTCATTATTCTTTAAATAATTGGCAATCAACACTGAATGGTAGATTCAATTAGGCATACAATTTCCTTCGAATCGTGCCAATTTTGAAATATTTTGGGTATGTCGAAGGCACGAATATATTCATTTTGAAACAAAAATATTAATTTATCTAACGAACATAAATAAATCGGTCGTGTTTTCTTTTCTCAAAGTTTTAAGCAATATTGCGAGATTGAAACGAAAAATATTGTTATTTGGTAATGATTGTGAATTGTTTATAATATTTACATTTGGTCCTTAATATTCCTATATATTCCAGTGAAAATAGAGCGGATACTGATAAATATATGAATATTTTGTAAAATGTTCCACCTCTCTTTTGTTTATACAAGTAAGTTTTGTATACTACATAGTTACAAAGCGTGAATATAATAAGAAATATAATCGAATGAAAACAAAAATCAAATCCTCCAAATCAAAAATGTTTGGCTATAAAATTTAAGGTTTTCTTCCATGATTTTCGGTGTACATTGTTTCAATTGTGGTTTTTGTTGTCGTTTTGTTTTGTATATGAAATTGTCGAAGATTCGAGTGAAATTTGAAAACGGATTTTAATTCACCTGAGGTAGCATTAGTTCATTCATTATATTATCATGAATCATGAATATGTAATGAATTTTAAGAGATTTGTGAAAAATTTCAGTGAAAACAAAATAGTGGAGATTCTCTTCCACTTTCTTCCAATTCGTCTGCAGAAAGAAATTCTATTAGAACGCAATATGCGTTAAATATTATGTAGAATCGACTATTTTTTTGTGAATTGCTATTATTTGTTTCCCTATTTTTTTTTTTTTTTGGTTTGTGATAAATGTTTCAATTTTTCTATTTTTGTAAATTTTCAAAAATGTTTCGACACACTTACACATACAATATGATTTGGATCTACAATAAGAATCTCAATCAATGGATAAAACATTTAAATAATTAATTATTATCGCACAAAAACATTTAAAATATTTCAAGAGTAAAAGGTAAAAAGTTCAATATCATTCACCTGATTCTAATTAAATTTGATCAATATTATTTTATATATTTATTTCTACGTGAAAGATGATTTGTTTATCGTTTTTTGGTATTTCTGTTCTGGAAAAAAAAAGAATTATTCTAAAATTCGACAAGTGGTTTGTTATCGGTTTGTTTGAGTTCGATGTTCGTTGAAATGTTATTTGAGTCGGCGATGCATGGACTTAAATTAATTGGTAAAATTGAATCAGCATTCGGTTCATCGAATGCGGCTCGGCTTGTTGTTGCTCTCGGTTCGTTATTTGATGCCTTCGGCTCTAAATGGAATTGCTAATTTTGAATGAAATACAAGAAAATATTGAAAATCATCATTGGCCTCTGATTGGCTCAAACACCCAACATGTCGAAGAGAAAAAACCAACAACATATAACTCACTTTACTGGTGCTGGTGCTGGGCTGTTCAATTGACAGGTCCTGTTCGTTGACAGCTTCTTCAATGGCATTCAATTGTTGTACGCATTTATTCGCCAATTCATCAATATCGTCATCGATATCGGAATTCTCTTCAATGCAATATTTACAACGCATTTTTGCATCGTCACCCACTTTCACCGAACGTGTTATAATGCACAACGAAATGAATGATATTATGAACAATGAACCAGGTATGCCAAAAGCAAATAAAAATTCACGCCATGCTTTGTCCAGATCGAAACGTGCCAGAACTTTGCTCGCATCATTCTTTGTATAGAAAATGAAATAGAATATTGATATTAAATTTGAGCATTGAAATAATAAATTTCCATCGATTGGATTCCGTGCAGATTCCATAACTCATAACTCATAACTCATAACCCCATGAGTAATCTAAAAATTGAATGACATGCTCGTGTGCTTACTTTGTTATAATAACATGGATATCTTGATTGGGCCGTATTATTGATGCCATCTCTTCCATGGCTCTTCAAAAATAGATTACATTCGCCTGAGAGGAAAAAATTTTTTCAATAAGAATTTTTTTAATGGTTCAATTTGATTTTTGGATCGACTGAAAATGGAGGGCATCTAAACCATGTGATGCATATTATTGAATTATGTTCTAGAATACTACATACCGCGTAACGTATTCACACAACCCTCAAGATTAATATATAGTTGACTGGAATTGTAAATAGTTAGGTTGGCTTGTCTGGGCAAAAATCTACGAAGAAGGATTTTCTTTTTATTTTTCATTTTTCATTTACATTTATTGGAAATTGAAGATGTAAATGTGTTTTACTTGTTTGTTGGATCTACAAAGTGATTGCTGTCGTTGTAAATTTTCCAAAATTGTGTAAAATTCATCGACATTTCTGGTAACGTTGCATTGCCAACTAATGTTCCATTCAGACAATCCGTAGCTCTGTAACCGAGAATATTCAATTATTAAAAGGATGTCACATTTTGGAATTTAATGCTGTCGTCTATTGTATCACCTGATTTTGTCTCCATCTTTAACAACTTCAAAACAGCTTGTCAATAAAATGCCGTCCTTTTCCTGCCAAATTTTCTTTCGTTCGGATAATCGGACACCGTGATCATTACCTCGTGCCTCATTATAGGCATATGCAATTTCACAATCGGCAGTTATCAATGAATCATCTTGCATGATCATTATATTCACATGACTTGTGGGTATTCTTTTACAAAGTCGATCACACTTATGGGGCATTTTGTTCAATTTAACACACTTTGACTTTTTACAATCAAAGAATCCATTTAATTTCATATTATCACGATCTGCATCGACTGTTATCCCGTCGGCCGTATATTGGCACATATAATACCTGCTAACATTCCGACAATGACCTTATAATGGAATTAGAAATTAATTATTATTATTATTATTAAAACTCGAATTTCGCATCGCTACGGAATTTTGGCCTCTTCTTATCGAAATTTCTTAATTAACTATACAAATATTCATATATTGGAAACTGTATTTGAAATTTTAAAGAGCAATGCCGGTTTCTGCCTTTTTTCAAAACCGCATAGAGACTAGCGCCATCTATTCAATGCTATTCTTATGGAGTTGTCAAAAAAAGGCGAAATTTCATATAAGCCTCCGGCATTGCTCTTTATTATCTTTAAAATGGTTGAAAATCGAAAAAGTTTGCAGTGAAGGCATTCTTTGGAGGAGAAAAATAAACGAGAAGAAATAATGAAGAAAAAAAAAATTAATAAATATTTCTTTCTGTTTTGCTTTCAATAAATTCAATAATCCATATCGTCATCTTCATCATCGCTGCGACAAAGCAATTTTCTAGAATGAGAATCAAAATTGAATTTGGCCACATCAAAAACACCGTATTGTTGTATATATATTTTTCTTTTCTGGTCAAACAAAACAAAATCAAAAAACATACGAACGAAAATCTTCTTCTAACATTATTATAGTCATTGAAAAGGTGCATATCGTCAAGAGCTAAATCTTATGAAAACGAAAAAATAGGGAAGAAATTGCTACGCGCCTCTGGGAAAAATTCAAAATAATTCTAAAGTCTAATAAAAACAAGGATTAAAAAGGGTTGTTCGCATGCCAGAGCTAAACAACTACAAGAAGATATCCATGTTCAAAGATGAATTGAAAAACCTGGAGAAAAATTGTTATTAAAAAGCATTTTTGTGATAAATTTATCGTACTCTATTTCCATTTAATAATGATGTCCATACAGACACTCAAAAGAGCATATATATTTATGCCTGGATATATTCTCGGATAAATATCTTTACACGTCAAAGCCACAATACAATTTATCATTAGTAATTTGTTGAATATTTTCCTTCGTTTTCATAATCAATTCAAATTCGAATCGAATTGAAAATACAACGTTAATAGCCGAAAATATGCTTTTTTATGCCTTTTATGCTTGGATATTTATTCGAGAATATATCCAGGCATAAATATATATGCTCTTTTGAGTATCTGTGGCCATATAATAGTGCCATATATTTGGTAAAATGTTGGATAAATAAATTCCAAATTTTAATGTTCCAAAGTATAATGGAATGTTCGGACATTTGGACTTAATTGGAATATGCGTTGATTTTGTAGCTGCTGCCGTTTACGGCGTTGATCGATGGAGCGGTCATGAGGTCGATGGATGTAATCATTTGAATTATCCCATGCTGGAATCGCACTACAAGGTTTCCAACGTTTTCGATAGTGATTTTTGTTTTTTGTTTTAAAAAAGTTTTTTTTTTTCGTTTGGAGCGAGCGTGCATCAGATTAAAAAAGAAAAGTTCAAATTTTGTTGGTTTTATTAATGGCATGACTTTTGTATGGTTAAAAGATGATTTTTACCAAAAAAAAAAATGAAGTCGCGAATTGCAGTTGAAAATGCACAATGCAGAATTTTTCTTTAGTTTGTCACACACAAATAATCGTAATGATAATAACGAATACACATACATCATACATCATACAGCAATCGAATACGTATATCAGCCGTTGGATTGCTCCATGGATCGATTATTATTATATTTTATTTGAAGTCACACACTTACATTGATGATGAACACAAATTATGAATTTTTCATATCAATGAGGGCGTTTTTGGTTCTATGATTAATGGCTGCGTAGCTATGATCCAAATGTTGGCATTGATTAAGTACATTTCCTAATGAATTATGAGATTGTATTCTCCGTTTCTTTGAGTCATTTGTTCATTTTTTCCGACAACATTCAGTTAATAGATTTGAATATGGTTCTCAATGGCTTGCATAATGTACAGCGTATTGGGATGGATATCATCGATCATAAATAAATATAATGTTACACTTTAGCAGTATGCGAATGAATGATTGATATTGAAACAATTGAATTCAAATGTTAAATTAAAATGATAAAAGCCATGCTCATTTAATCGTTTTCTCTTTTACCAAACCAATTTGAAAAATTGTTAGGAAATTTTATTTGATCTAAAATACTCAGAAACATAGAAACGATACATCAAAGCCAATTAAAACATGCATTGTGCCAAAAAAATATAAAATTCAATTAAATCAATTAAAAAAGAAAATCGTCAACTTACTCTTCTTTAGTCGGATATTTTTCAGTGTATACACGCTTTGACTTACGACACGCTTTATCACAACATGGACAGTACCAATAACTTAATACGCCAATCGATATCGCAAATATAACATTTGGAATGATCAACGATAGAATCAAGTGTTTGAGATTGTCTTCCCATGAATAACGTGTGATAACTATTTCGGGATATGCGCGACTATAAAAACATGGAAATGGTTCGCCAACATGACTATAACTAAAATAAAATTGTTATTTATTCGCATTTATTCAATATATTTCAGATCTTAAGGGAATTGTTAGACGTACCCATATTTTTTGGCGAATTCAGTACAATTCACGTGTGGAGGATATCCGCAGCCTTCGGAATTAATCAACAGTCTTGTTTCAGCTACGTCCCATTCAAATTTTTCCAAATCTGGTGGATTCTTTTGCCACTCAATCCATGGTATCCGGGTATAGTTGACCAATAATTGATGGCACCTTTATTCCAAAAAGAGAGGAACAAAAAACGTGTAAATTTACAGAATCAAATTCTGAAAATGTTTTTCATGTGAATGAGTACCGTGTAGCTGCTGTTGTACAACCTTCACGACATGAGCTCCATGAGCAATTTCGCATTCCAGTTGCATATATGTGTTCAACAACCATGCATGTAACGGGCGCTTGATCATAATCGGCTACAATTGTTGATATGGCCGGATCCACAACGAAGGGTATCAAAAACAAAAATGCGAATACTGAGAGTATGGCTGACGTTCCTGCAAATCAATGAATGTTATATGAGTTTTCTCTGTGACATGTCAGGGACGAGATGATTAAGAATTTGTTACCTAGGCACAGTGATGTGTAAAATTTGGCTTTCTTCAAAAAGTTGGCGATAAAACTTGGTTCAGATTCCGGTGATTTAACATTTGTCTGGCTGCAATTCAATTTACTATTACTGGAAAAACTATTTAAACTGTTTACTAAGCTTGGCGCTCCAGACATGGAAGCGCTTATGGTAGAACGATCAGATCCAGTCATTGTCGTTTTTGATGCTAAACTATTTCTTCTTCTATTGTGTTTCAATTAAATTGGGTATTTTTTTGTGTTTTTTTGTCTAATTATTATTTATCAAAGTTCAAATATTTGTTGCGTTATTTCAATGATGGTTCTTTTTTTAAAATTTAAATCGATCTATCTGCTGTTGGTGTGTTTCTTGTTCGTTGAAAATTTTAGTTTCGTTTCGAGCTATTGGTTTGCTTAAGTTCAAACTCCATGGAACAATATTTTGTCAGGTGATTTTCGAAAAAATTGTCCCAATCGATGTAGAATCGATTATTAATTATTTTTGATAATTCAAATTTGATAATTGTAAGCTTCACACGCATTCCTCCTTTTCAAACATCGGTGAATCGTATCATTCGATTAAAAGAAGATTTAATTCTTCAGTTCATGGATATCAGTTCTTGTTTTCTGAGTCTCAAATGAGTATGAGGTGAATGCCGTTCTGGACGACGCAAATAATGATTTGATGAATGGAAATCGCAAAAATCGCAAAATTGCAAAGCGTTGAGACGATGTTGTAAATATTTGGAAATATGTGTCTCATTCGACGAATATTTGTTGTGAGTGCAATTTGATAAAAATGTTTATTTGCGAAAGGCGGAAAAATGATCAAAAAAAACGATTTCGATGATATTTTTAATGAATTTAATGAACTGGGCTGTCTTCTCGAAGCAGAGGAATGCCTGAAATAAAGAAAGAAAAAAAAACAGAAAAATATGCATTTTCAAAAACCAAAATCTCACGAAAGAAGAAACCGCGCGATCCAAAGCATGAAATCTCTTACGTGATGGATCTCATAGAGCCATAACATCATTATTATCATTTCCATCCACTGTATCTCCAATATTGTCATGTGTACCTGAACCGGTTAAACCGGTATCATCACCGCTACAGCCTTTAAAACGCATTTTAGCATCATCGCCAACAACCACTGTCCGTTGGCACAATATCAGGCATGTGCATGACACAAAAAATAAAACCGTCGGAACAATTGATGCAATCAAAAATTGTTGATACGTTTCAGCCAAATCGAAACGTGTCACCACTATACTTGGATCATTTTCCGAATAAAAACACGGATATCTGGCCCGTGCATTATGGTCGGCACCATCTCTTCCAAACGATTTCAAGAAGATGATACATTCACCTACGATTTATCGGATAGAACATCCAGGATTAAATTAGTTGAATGTAAAACTGTAGAAAATCGTTTTATTTTCAATGTTCAAGCACCGTTTTTGGTGTTTGAAAGATTTCTGTTATTTTTTTTTCTACAATTTTATTGTGTACTCGCCTTTTAACGTGTTCACACATCCTTCCAAATTGATCATCAAACGCGATTCATTCGAAATGCTCAAGTCGATGTCTAATGGTGCGATTGCTTTGTCTGGTGTCGTTGCAGTCAAATGCAAATAACTCAAGTACGTATAATTTGTCAAATCACCCAAAATATTATTTGGTAACACCGAACCATTTACACAATCCTGGGCTTCAACGCCATTTGACGTATTTCGTATGATATAACACGATGCCATCAAAACATTATCTTGTTCTTCGTTCCAAACTTCGGCCTTAGTCTCTGCATCGAATGCACTTTCACATTGCGATAAAAACACTTTGTCGCCACTGATCAAAATTAAGTTTTTATTCCGTGTTGGAAAATCAATGCAACGGCGATCACAATTATATGGTGGCCGTATTTTTCGGCATGTACCACGTATGCATGAAAATAAACCATCAATATCGATGCATGTGATTTTGCCGCGTCGGCCGGAACACTTCATCGGTGAATCTGTATTATGAAATACACACTCAAATGCATCGGTTATATTCAAACACATTCCGGCCGTACAATTAAATGTTCCCGTTAAATTTTTGCATTCGTCGGCAATGCATCGAGCTTTTTTTGCATTTTCTTGATCAATACCATAACAAGTCTTATTTACTGAATTCGTACAGTTTGCAAATACTAAATCGCTGCCATTATTCCGTAAATTAACAAAGATTTGTGTACAGGCACCGGATGTTTTACTCAAACACCATTCGCCACAAGAGCCCCAATCGCAATTTTCTGTTTGCAACGTTTTTGTTGTCGTACACATAACCGGTACTTCGCTAATACCACTTTTAAATGCCCGCGTCGATGGCATATAAATGGCAACCGTTAAATACACAATTGCTACCGAACTGAGAACAAATGTCATTTGACAAATACATATTGTGCCACAAATTCGATTATTTTGTGGCGGAACAACCAAATCTTCAACTGCAATTTTCTTTTTCTTTGCCATTTCAGATTTTTGAAATTTTGATGTCAATCAAATTTTGCTCGATTCTGAAATGGTTCGGGTTTCGATTTGATTTTGTGAGATTCGGATCGTAAAAGAGTAAAATTACGTAATATTTAGCCCAATGGCCCCACAGGCAACTCGATTCGTTTTAGATCCTTCGTTCGGAAGAAATTGTATCGATTATAATACAAATGCGAAATTCATGTTTTTTTTTCCAAGTTTGACATTGGTTTTGTAATGTGTAATATTATTTTTTTTTTTGCAATCGTTAGTGCTGAGCGTTATATGGACACGATTTTCTCTTAGTCTCGATAGTTTTATTTTTATTCACAATTTTATTGCTTATATTATACATATTACTTTACAGCCCAAATGTCACTGCAACGCTTTCCAATGATTTTATTATGTTAGGCGTGTTACCAATAGTGTTACCATCTCAAGTATTTAGTTTTTG
>GL501488.1:859884-900768 GCA_000149185.1 Mayetiola destructor | reverse complement strand
AATAAATGACCAATGTCCAGTATATGCACATGAAGCAATGAAACGAGCGAACAGTAAATGGTAAACACAAATTTTATTAGCTCAACAAAAGGTGAAGAGAAAAAGAATTTGTAATTTCATTTGTGATGTGAAATGAGAATGCTTTTTGATGAGTATATGTACATTATGTACATATATATAGTAGGATGAGGTATTGACGAACGAAAGAGTTTATTATCGTGCATTTTTTGCATAGCATACCGTGTGTGTGTGCTCTGTAACACATCGTTTCATAACTTAATATGAGTTTATGTGTTCTTTCAGGCATTCGGGGCTCACGTTTTTGTGTAAGCCTTAGATCCGTGCTACGGGCTTCGCGTACTCCGTTCGCTATATATGGAATATATTGTGTATATTGGATCATTGTGCTGTAAGCTTTGAGTTATTCATTGTGTCGCCGTTATGTCTACACATTCGTAGTATTCACTATTCACTCAATGTAAAAATGTTTACAACTCGTAACAAAAGTAATATTACAACGTCGTCAAATATTCTCTATTTCTTTTCATGTTATTTCTATTTTGCCATCGTTTACATTTGATGACGCATGTTTAAAAAAAATCATCTCCATTCTTCGTTTTCGTTCAATTTTCACTTTGTCTGTCATTGAAAGCTTTCTTTGACATTTTTCTACAAATTGACATTCTTCAGTTTGAACATTAGATTTTTGATTGATATGTTGTGTATGTGGAGTGAGAAGAGTGAAGAGCTTCTCCATGACAAAGGGCCTATTTTTCCGAGGATTGAAGGAAGTCAATCAAGCGAATTTTTCAATAAAGAGCCAAAAAATGCGCTTCAATTTAATCTTAAATATGACAGCATCGGTAACATTGAACAAATTCTGATTTATCGAAATGAAACGGACTCACGCCTTTGCTGAAATTATCACATTCAAAATATCCGTTCTCATAAGTCGAACAGCTGGGAATAGATGAAGCCTTCTACCCGATCCTAATATTTGATTTTCAAGTGATAATTTTGATTTTCCCAAAGGAAATAAGCACGAATTAGATTTTTCACTGTGATTACGTTCGTCAAACATATGAAACACGCTCCCAAATGAATTCACATTCGAATAATTTTTTCCATTTTTATCTGGAAAATGGAAACTTGCAACTCTCAGCACAGAAATTATTTGTTTGACGAAAAAAAAAAAAAAATGAATGATATTCCATTTTCAGGAAAATGATTGAACTGGCATGTGTGCGTGTGCTTGATGCATATCGAAATCAATGGAATTGAAAAATTCCGCGGAAATTCAATACGAAGCGAATGGACGATGAGCTGATATTGCTCTTGAATCATTCAATAGCGATGAGTAGCATCGATGGAACTGAAAGAGCAATAGCTATGCCTTGCTTGAATACTATAAGAATCCAGAAATAGAAATGCAATGACCAAGAGGCCGAACAATTTTTCTAAAATATTTAATCATAAATCGATATTTTCCATTTGCTGAACAAAAATTTATTCGTGTGCATACTTAACCCAAAATCTGCTTAATCGAATAGCGAATGTGGAACATGTTGGACACATGCATGCACAATGCACAAACAGAAATAGAGAAAGAGTTTTCAAATCCAATTGAAACTCCATTCGCCTCGTTTACATACATATTGTATATGAACAATGTTCAATGTTCAAGGTACTTGGCATTCTATACAATATGCGAAGTACATTTTTCCCATTTTCCAAGCATATTTAGGTAAGAGGAGATGTGAAAATAAATTTTTTTTACATACCGAATGTTTGGAGTTTGGAGTTTGGAGAACGAACGATTTTTCATTTGAACAAGGTAAAACCGAACCGCACAAAAGTACTTGTTGAGAAATGTTGTGTGTTGAAGTTTTTTTAAATGAAGGTGTGGCATATGACACCATAAAATGCTCGCTTAAGCCATATTTTACCGTTTTATAGGCCAAAAACCCAGAGACGCATATGTTTGTTCATATTTTAAGTTTTAAATAATTCATAAGATGAAGATTTGATCGGTTAATATCGCGCGTAACATATGTCTTTTGAATCATTTGAAACAGTAATAATTTATTCTTCTTTTGAATTTGATATTGAATTTGAATTTTGCATACGTTTGCCTTTTTTTTGATTTTGCAGCATAAATAAATTGGGAAGATCAACAACATCGTGAACTTAATGAATGCCGATCACAAAAATGGTGAATATGAACAGCTGCCGATAACTCCACAGTTTCACTTTCTCCTTCATCAATGAAAATTTTAATGAAAAAATGCTGTGAGTTCAGCAAAGTTCAATGAAGTGAAACAATTTCGAATTGATCGGCACAGAGAAATAACAAAAAAGAAGAAGAAAAAAACATATTATAGAGAAATTGTTCAATTAAAAACACGATACAAGGGCTACATTTTTTGGCTAGCAGCTATAGCAAAAACTATTGCACTGACACAGCTAAAAAATGTAACTATACAAATTAAAGCGAAAACAATTTAGTCTACGAATTCATAAACAAACGGACATCCGTAGAGAGCAGAGCATATAGCAGCGAGAGATAAAAAAAAGTAGAAGAAAAACGGACAAAAAATGGGTGACGAGCCAATCATTATTATAGAGCAAACATTCAAAGAAAAACTGTTATTTTATATAACAGCATTTTTTGTGCTATTAGGAACATTTAGTTTATTCGCATTCCTCTTCCTCGTACCATTTGTCATTGAGCCAGCATTTACGACAATATTTATGGAATTTGATGAAATACCAGCCACATGTGTAACAGCTGAAATAACGATGCTCAAAGGAGCATCAAATTGTTCGTGGACATCATGCCGTGAAGGTTGCACCAAAGAAGTATATGAATGCACACAGATTCGCGTCAATTATAATATTCATGAACCGATTGGTAACAATACAATTTACGACGATGAATATGTGGAAATTGATGAGGTGGCAACATCATCTTCGTCCGCATTGAATAAAAATAGCAATTATAAGGAAAAATTAACCAATTTTCATCGATACGAACGGCGTTCCATTCGCGAATATGACTACGCTGATAGCTATGATAATTTGAATCGTGAATCGCATAAAAGTGCCGATGGCTTAGAATTTATGGAATATTCGGATGGCCAAGAGCCATCAAATTCAAATGTTAATTCATCCGAATGGTTTTTTACCGGCGCTAAATTATTTCCAAATGTTAAAGGCTGTGGCTATCCGCCGATGTTAAATTGTAGCATATGGACAAAAAAATACATACAAATTGGTACGAATTTTTCATGCTATTATTCGCGCATTGATCCCGGACTTGTGATTAGTAATTTAGATATGCGACAAAATACGCTCAATTTAATTTATGCAATGGCTATTCCAATACCATCTTTTATTATATCGGTGATTTATTTAACATTTGCTTATTTCAAAATATATAATGAGGATGAAGAGGCGGCGCCGCTTGGCCAAAATGCCGAAGAAATAGCCGGCATAGATGATGTTGCGGCTAAAGAGCATTCTGATGGTAATCTACCAAATGGTACGGCCACAATATCCGTTGCATCTGGCCCAATAACACCAATATCTAACGAAATTACATCGTTTGGCCATCAGCTTAAAGTTAAAATGGCCGATGAAATGAGTCGTGAAAGTTTAGACGGTGGTTTCATTTCGAATTCAGGTTCAATACAAGGGTAAGTAAGGTTGAGTTATTGTTTTTTGTAACAATTTATTTATATGCTGAATTGAATGCATATTTGATGCGATTGCGTCCGCCCCTGTTTTGGTTCCGAAATCAAAGAGCATTTGGTCCCTGGTGCAATTTCTCACAAAATTTACAATTTAATTAACTGAAATTATGGGGCCGATGGAATGGTTTGCGCATTCGAAACATACACTTAGTACAAGCTGACGATCACTGTATATTTAAATCGTTGATTTTGAAATTGTTTTCGTAAGCCATCCACTGGCAAATGACATGTTCTTTCTATCTTAATTTCATTTTCTATTTTCTATTAGTGCTCGAGTATTTGTATGGTGCCGACAATGAATTCAACATTATAGTCACACAGAGAGTAATGAATCATTAGTAGGATTTTCTTTTGTGTCAATCACTGTCAATGTTATGATATACAGTTTCATTTTGCCTTTTCATTACATTTTCTGATTATATGTTGCCAACGTGTAAAGCAAAGCAGAAGGCAAAAACATATTCCCATCCATTCATTTCACGATGTTTGCATCCTATTTTTAGCTGCCATTTTCATCTCATTCACATTTCATATGTGAGGCACTGATGCTTTTTAACTTCCCACTTCCCATACAACAAAAACTTTCAATCATAAAATATAAATATTGTCGCAAAATTTGCTGAATGGTGTTATTATACAGTTACCAAACCAGTTTGGGCTCAGTTCAAGTCATCATAGAATGTGAAACTGTTCATCAATATATTCCATCATTTCATTAACGAAACAATGTCACGACAAAGGTTGAATGTTAGGGAAAATATTCAGGGGACGAAAACATTTTCCAAGATTTTTCAAAATGTAATTTAACCCGAACAATATTTTCCGTTTTCTTTTTTCTATTTCTTTGCATCTTCTCCACGCTCGGAACGTGAAAATATTTTGTAGAAATTTAAGTAAAACGATGACTACCAGTATTTCAACACCTCCAGGACCAACGGCTGCTGTTTAATATCCTCCGATGTGATTTAGGTTTTGTTCAATTGTATTATTTAAGTTGGAATAGAGTATTTTATTAAAGAAAATGATAATTAAGCGAAGAAAAATAAAATTCAAATATTGAATACATAAAAATGTTGTTGGGGCATGGAATTTTTCAGAAAAAAAAAGAAAACACACGCGTACATTTTATTAGTTTTAATTTTCATTTTTCATAGTAAAAGCATTAATTAATATTTGGAAGTGAGCATCGAAACAATCTCACACTAAATTAAAACGTAGCAACTGCTTTTATTGAAACGAAAATAGAATCATTGCAAATCAAACAATTGTATCACGAATCACGAAGCGAACCAAAAAAAATGTTTAAAAATATCAAAAATAATTGAAAATGCATTGCTCAATGGACACAAACAAATACCATACCCTAAATAAATACTGAATATCACAACTTAAAATCCACGAACACAGACAAATAATATAATTATAATATTATCAAACGATTCAGAAAACTTTCCTTTTTGCTTCCGCCCTCGAAGCGATTCATTTTACACATTAAACCGCGCATTTCCATTATATTCCCCAAAAAAATGGGCAATAAATTCCAATTTCCAACAATTTAGATCTGAATAAATTTTCATTTATTTTAATGTTAAACGATTCTGATTCCCTAAATAAATACTGAATATCACAACTTAAAATCCACGAACACAGACAAATAATATAATTATAATATTATCAAACGATTCAGAAAACTTTCCCTTTTGCTTCCGCCCTCGAAGCGATTCATTTTACACATTAAACCGCGCATTTCCATTATATTCCCCAAAAAAATGGGCAATAAATTCCAATTTCCAACAATTTAGATCTGAATAAATTTTCATTTATTTTAATGTTAAACGATTCTGATTCGATTATAATAAACTCATAATTTTCCCAGCGCAGTGTGGAAGGCTCTGAACGAGCCTTGATGAGCCCTTTTTAATTGAACGAAATTTAATTTTGCATTTTATGATGCACTGAATTTTATTGAATTTTGAAATAAGAAACAATTGCGTACGCTTTTATTCGTTCCCCAGTATAGATGCATACTTCGGTCGATGAACATTTTATAATTTTTTATCGTTCTCAAAATTTTGAAAACATCTTTCGAGAAGGGATAACATAATAGAAAAAAATCTTTATTGACAAAATTCTAATTTTTTAAACAAAAATCAATCAACATTGAACATTGGCATGCGTTGATATGTACTTTGCAATGTATAATAGTTTGCATTAAGGATTGTTTCTGTGATTTTAATCTGATTCTTTTATTGAAGGAAGAGGAAAACTTGAGTAAGACATAAAGATGAAATGGATGATGATGAAAAGTGAGAATACAAACATTTTTATTGATTTTAATTCTTTTTTTTCACATTGGAATATTTTATCCAAGATTTTCAATGGAATTTAAGTATGTTGTATTAGCAAAGAGACCCGAAACGGACCACGAAAGCAATAAAATCTGACATATTCTCATTTGAACCAAATTCAATTATACAAAATGCGAGACAATGAAAGCTTTATGGCAGCCCTTGCATACACCGAATTAAACTTTCCGAATTGTTGCTTTTGGTATGGGCAAAAGTAAAACGAAAAGTCACAAGTTAAAAACCAACGAATCATGTAAAATTAAACTATTATTATTATTATTATTATTATTATTATTATTATTATTATTATTATTATTATTATTATTATTATTATTAAAATGATTATTAATTGATGGTCGGCTTTTTGTATGAAAAATGAAGAAAAAATAAATAAAATATACTGCTGCATAAAATTTGATCGGTTGGTTATTGGGCGTGTAAATATAAGTGTTTCCAATTTATCTATTTATTTTTTGAAATGTGCATACCAAATGAATGAACAAATTTTAAGCAAATAAAAAACCATCTTTTATATTAAATTATTTATTATGTCAAATAGCCGTTCAACTATCATGGTACTATCAAGCACATTCAAAATGTGAGTATTGCGTTGGTGATTGATTGCTCTTGTCGAAAGGCTTAAGACTTATGGGAACAGGAAAGTGATTGATAGTTCACATGAATCCGGAATATATCTTTAACAACTATTGTTCGAACAATTCAAAACAAAAATTTAAAAAAAAAAATATTGATAAATTCTAGTGCTTTATTGAACTAATAATTTTTAAGGTGAAAATGAGAAAAAATGACAGAAAATGAACTATTCAAATAGTTAAATGTATATCTAAACTGAATTAATAGAAATGTCTATCTAAAGCAACATCACAAAAGCTGAAATGAAACCAAATGAAAATATCAATCAATAAATAGAAAAAAAAATGTAATTGTTTCGTTGGCTGAATGCTAGATTAGTTTCAGGGGCAGAGAATGGGCTGGTTTTTTACGTAAAAACTACTGACTACGGAATGGATTCCATTCTTTTCTTCAATCACATTCTAGTAAGAATTGAGAACGCTCATCATCTTCGATACATAATAATTATTTCGTAGAAGAAGAAAAAGATAACTCATTTTTGAGAGTGTAATTGATAAACGCAATCGTCATTCAAGAGCCAGGCCAATAATAGACATATGATGACAAGTTTTTTTGCTTAAATTTGATTTTAATTTTAAAGAAAATTCATTTTATCAACGATAAATATTAATCAAAGCAATGTCAACACACGTCATTCTCATCAATTATCGACTTCGTTTCATTATGTATTTCCATTTTTTTTCATTTTTTCTTCATGTGAAGCGATTACACGGAATGGATTCCATTCTTTTCTTCAATCACATTCTAGTAAGAATTGAGAACGCTCATCATCTTCGATACATAATTATTTCGTAGAAGAAGAAAAAGATAACTCATTTTGAGAGTGTAATTGATAAACGCAATCGTCATTCAAGAGCCAGGCCAATAATAGACATATGATGACAAGTTTTTTGCTTAAATTTGATTTTAATTTTAAAGAAAATTCATTTTATCAACGATAAATATTAATCAAAGCAATGTCAACACACGTCATTCTCATCAATTATCGACTTCGTTTCATTATGTATTTCCATTTTTTTCATTTTTTCTTCATGTGAAGCGATTACAAGGAGATTTTTAATAAAAAGCAATCATGCAAATCATTCACTTTAAACGTACAAATAATAATAGCGAACAACAATAGCGATAGAAAATCGATGATGATAACAGAAAGAATTATGTTGATCATTGGCAGAGGCCCTGAACGCAGGAAATTATTTTGTTTGTAAGTTTGTTCGGTATTCACAAAAAAAATTAGGAATGAAAGGAAAAGTGGTTCGAATTAACGATTTACATGAAATACTGATAAAAATGATGAAACTTATTTTGGCGAACGTTGCAAATTTTGAACCTAAATTTGATGCTTCTATGGCATTCCAATATTTAAACCCAAATGATTAGTTTTCACATTTTGAACAAATTGTGGAATGATTTTTCAGTTTGATTCCATTCAAATTATACTAAAAAATTAAAATAGCATGAACAATGATTATTATGTCACACATTCACAACAAAAATTTAAACATAATTGCCTCAATCCAGAGTTGAAGAGTCCCAACTACCAAAAGATTCACTCAATTTGGCCACTAAAACAATATTTGCGGAACTAAATGCATTCAAAATCAAAAAGATCTTCGAAACTAGGCTGAGTTATATACTATGCTGTGGTAGAAAGCGGTCTTGGAAACGTCTGTGACAACAATCACATAAAAGAATTAAATAACCAAAATAAAACACAAACACACACACACAAATTGTAAATTATGTTGAAGAATCAATCATAGAAAAAGAAATATTAATGCAATAAAAATACTATTGAATGTGAAGGTCTCTCTACTAGCAAATGATAAACTCTATCTATAACACACACGAAATGCATTTCATTTAATATGCTTCAAACAAAACTTTACAAAAATGACATACAAAAATTAAACGAATAAAAAAATGTTGTTGAAAAGCTTTAAAACCCATTTAAAATTTAAACTCCTGACTAAAAACAAAATAAACAAAAACAAATTGGCGTTTTAATTTATTTTTATTCAAATTCCAGCAACTAAAGGCAGCGGTAGGTATAAACAGATGATAACTATTTGCATTCCTTTTCCTATTAATATGATTTTTGGATCAACGCTGTAGGTAGTTGAAATTCAATCCATCTCCGTCATCATATGCAATCGTTGTTTCACTATCAATCATAAGATGGCGCCACATTATTCATTTTTTGATAAAAAAAAGTCTTGATGAATGAATTCCAATAATCGGTTGTTATGGAATTTTGACAGGAGCATATCTTCCATCATTTGCAGTCCAATACGAATAGTTTTGGGCTCTCAAACAATCACAACACCAAAGTGAGAGTGTGAGTGAGAAAAAACGAAAACATTGAGAGCGAATGAATGTTTAGTAAGAGCGACATAAAGAGCTGAAGAACTGTCAAACCATACTCGAGCGATTGAGCATTCGTTTCTTCGTAATATTAATGTATTGTATATCATACAGAGTTGGTCTGTCAAATATCGAAAATGGTAAATAGGCAGAACACAGAGAGTGAATATCGGCCGTGAATATTGAACACATCAACACTTGAATCATCAAAAAACAGAAGAATTAGGAAAATCATTTGTTTTTGCGTCAAAAAAAAATATATTTATTCAAAATTTAATTTTTGCTGGAATGGAACTTATTTGAAAAGTGTTTGATGAAAAGTGTTTGATAAAAAGTGTTTGATAAAAAGTGTCTGTGTTAATGACTTTATTGATGGGATTGGTTGTACAACAAAAGCAATCAAATTTTTTGAAAAAACACTAAAATGTATAAATTTTAGTCGTATGGATTGCGATAAAGATAAACAACATTATCCAACGAATTGCTTTTTTTTTTATTTGTGAAGAATATTGTTAAAAAGGAAAATGGAAACAAATGAAAAGGGCGGCGATAAAATCATGGATAGTCGAAAAGATATATATAATTTGTGGATTCAATACACGACCAAAGTAAATTGATGAATTTCTTTAAATTTTGATTGGAGTGAAATTTCATTTAGACATTGGATTATACGGTGCCGAATAGGAATAGTATTGATTTCTTGTGATTTGGCATTTCTGATCCATGTCCAGTCACATGGAAATCGAATAATATTTATTTTCCATGTCAATAAAATTGTGCATGGCTGCATATAAATTCTTTAAAATGGAAAACAACAACAAGTTACCCATTGCCTATTCGCTACTGCCACTGAATATACTCTGAACTCATGATTACCTAACACGTTGCAATTCACTCGATTCTTTTTCAATATTAAAGTACTTATACAACATTCAAATATTTCCATTGTATGTCATTATTATTAATAATACATACGATATGACTTCACTTCCACTTTACTTTAAAGATCTACTGACTTTTATGTGTATGGAACGCGATATCGATAATACTGTGCAAAATTGTCTGAATGAATTGAATTGTCTGTATTTGAGTTTGACAATTTTTTCCCAACCCGTTTTGCTTCAGTTTTTGTATACTCATACTATGCTAAAATACTGGAGCGTTAACAAATATTGCTTACAATGTTTAATTGTCTATTATGTCAATATTTAGTTCATTATGAATTCATTTATTGTTTGAATTGAAACGAATATGAGTTTTCCCATCTAAATTTATAACGATATTGTTTAAATTGACTAGCGGCAAGTCATATGAGTATCGGAGTATTGAAGATTTACTTACCGTGGGAATGAAATATCGATTTGGAGTATTGACTCATGGTCTTGATCATTGACAATGAATTCCAAATGAACTCTGTCTATTCGGCCGGTGCGGTACGTTTTTGGTCATTGTTTTTATTTGTTTGTTTGTGGTTCACATTTGCTTTCAATTTTGTTTATCCAATTTGAAATTGAGTTTGATAAACGACACTTGCTCAGTATCATTTTTGTTTATCAGTTAAGCGACTCAATGTTTTGTGATGACAAACCCCCTGAATGTGGATCAAAGAACAATTTTAATGCGTTATCGATTTTTTTTTGTATTCGGACACGCGTACATATTACATATTGAGCAAAATTTATTCTGCCATTATTTTAATAAAATCTGTTGTAATTGAACTCTTAAATGACGGTCGTGGTGTTCGTCACAAATGCAATAATTGGGTAATTTTGAGAGAAATAAAATGACAAAAACATCTGTGAACGTTTTTCGTGTTTCATCTCAATGTCAGCTGATGTCCGACATTTTCATCGTTCCATTTCCTACTTTCGTGTATGCAATGCATCGCGTACAGAGTAACTCAAATGCGAAAACTTTTTCCGTGACTTCGCGGAATGATAATTTTCAATCGTATTTTGTTCATTTTCACGATAGTATTGTAATTTTCAGGATAATAATTCCATTGTTCTCCATGTGGTTCTTAAATGATAGAGAACTACATGGAGATTAATAGAAAATATGATTATTTTCATTCCATAACGTCACGGAATTTTTTTTCGCATTGGAGTTACTCTGATCGTGTACTGTATTTCATTAATATATGCTTTATGCACTTTGTACGATGACTCATATGGTCTTTCGAGCTGGAAAAATTATTCAAACAAAAAAATTTATGCCTTCATTTCTGAACCACATTATCAATTGTCATTAATCATGAGTTAGTATGGCGGCCGAGAAAAATGATTGTTTTCAAACTCAAACTACTTCCACTTAATCTCCAAAATGAAATTTCATTGCGATCGATTCGATATCAACTTGTCACAACTGTACTCTAAAATCTCCCTTTGTTTGCTCAATCAACAGAATGATAAGGAATGTTTTCGTCAATTTGTCGCCGGTTTCGTTGAAATATGGGAGGAACAATTGAGTTTGAATTTTGATGCGGCTCCACTATGGAATGAAATTAAAAACGATTCAGGGCCACATTTAAAGCGATTACCCGATGAATTATTGCCAGCCATCGGTAAATTTCTTATCATAGCCAAAGATTCGTATCAAAATGATTCAGCGCTCGATGGTGCAGAGTTGACCGAAACCACGCTTCTTTTGAAATGTTTGACTGTGATTTGTCGGCATTTTGATAATATTCAAACGGTTGCCAATCATCAGTACATCAGTTGTGCCGTCGCAATATCCATGAATATCATTGTAATGGTGAGATTGAATCGAACAGATTTATACAATTTATATAATTTATTTATCTGTTTATTCGTTCGATTTGCATTGCATTATGCATATATTTTGCAGTTGTTCAAAGATAAGCGAAAACCAACATCAACCGAAATTGAATACATTAAAGCATTCAGTCAACTAATTGAAGCAATTTATGATCCATATTTAACCTGGCGCAGCTTTTTACGTGGCCAATTTGCAGATTATCGGCGCATTCTGATTAGTATCGTTCAATTGCATGTCGAATTAGTGCCATTTATCTACGGTAAATTTACAATATACAGAATAAAATTTATTATAGTAAAACCTTGAATGCCAAATGAAGTATTCTGATCCGAATGAAATGATAACGAAAAAAAATAATATGATTTCTTTGCAGATTGTTTTCAATTTGAAAACATAATTCACCTGCCAAGCATTGGAATTCCATTAGTGCATATGTTGGGTGCAATTATATCGGGCTCTCAGGTATGCATCGCAGCACCCATCGCAAATGTTCACTGTCTTTTTCTTTTATCTTTCTTCTTCTAATAACCAATTATTTTCGGGTTTTTGGGATATTCTATCTATATCTTTCTTTCATAAATTATGTTTTGAATTAATCATTTTTGTTCGGCAATTCGATGGTTAAAAGTTTCCAGGAATTGAATTGTAATCGGTTAATCGTTTTTCACGCTCCTTGGAACTGTTAACTCTTTAGATCTTTTTTGATAAAAAATCTAAGCAATCGAAAGAGAAAAAAAAATTAAAATAATTTATGTATATTTTCATTAATGAATTCTGGTGATGGATTAATCTGGACTGGGCTATTTCAAATAAACAAAAAAAACCAAACACGTACACATCCATTTCGAACGATCATTTGATATGAAATTTAAAGAGCTTACCACTTAGCACTAGCGACTCATTGACCACATCTACCGCTTCAATCATATGCTCTTCTTCACCAATTCCCATTACTTTCCCTTCGAGTAATGACAAATCATCAAAACAAATTGGTGCAAATAATGAGCAAAGTGTTAACGCTGTATGTATTACTTTATGTGAACTGTAATCTTTTCAAATTAAAAAAAAAAATCCACACAATTTCTTAATTCATTCTTAAAATGCTTAAAAACATAACACCAATTGCTCTACACATTTCATTTTTATCCACACACATATATGCATGAACTGATTCCACTGGGATCAATCTCATCCATTTTCCTAATTCTTAATATTGTTTTCATTCAGCCGAATGGTATGCGGGCCGTGTCTCCGCCAACGATAACAGCTTTAGTTGGAGTTTTATCAAAATGGGATTGTGATTCTGATTTTCGGGCCGTAATTTTGCAATGCTTTGCGAAAATGGTGATTGTATTACATCGGTCCAACGCTGTCGAACGTCAAATCGATATGTTGACCGTATTTCAAATGTATTTGGATGTGATTTCAACACTTTTGAAAACACGTCAATTCGAACATCGGCCATTTGAAGAGCATTTCGATTTGGAATCAGCCGATGATTCTGTTGATTTGAATGCATTAAATGGTGCTATCGAGAATATTGCGTGTACATTGTCGGATAGCCAAAGTCGTCTTCAAATTTGTACCATAATTATTGAGGCAAACTATTTGGAAACATTGGTAAACATACCAAAACGTGTTCAAAGATGGGAATTTGATAAGCAAAAATTGGCGACCAGTATTGTTAGGACGATTGCCACATTACGGAAAACAGCTGCGGTTGTTGTGGAAATTTTATGCAATACAACGCATATTACAACATTATTTAATGGCATTCGATCATTTGGGAAGCCGACTAGGTCACTAATTGAGCAATGCATTGAATTGGCATATGATTCAGAGAAAAAAGAAATCATTTTTGGCCAAATCATTACATTCCTTGTTGAGTGGATCAAAGAGATGCATGAAAATGAACAAATTTACGTTGCCGAAACAATGTTGCACATTTGTTCGCAAAACCTCAGCTGGTATTAATCACACAAATTCATATTAAAATCTCACTGAGAAAATAATCGAATTGTATCTTTTTTTCGGTTTTTCAGCAAGAGGACAGTTTCGAATCGTGAATTCATCAAAACGATATGTGATGTTCTGAGACATTCCAGTATTTTAAGGGGCAAATGTGTCATCGATTTGATTAAATTGATCGAAGAACTAGCACGGTACAGCATCAGTCCTATTGAATTGAAAAATATATTCTATTTGTTGCGTGAAAAGGAGAATTTCGATTATCGAAGGCAATTATTGCAATCGCTTGCAACCATATCGGTGCATAACATTCCAAGTAGTCAGAATATTTGCAGCGAATTTTTGGACATTCAAAAGCGTGAAGATGGCATTACAGTGCCTGAAATTCATAAATGGACGACATCAGGCAGTTTCGGTTTTATATTCCATGCTTGGATCCGATTGGATGAAGTGACCGAATGGGAACAGGATCCATTTGTTGATAGCACACGTTATCGTCGTGTTGTTTTCAGTTTATTAACAGCCAATGGAACTGGATATGAAATTTTTGTGGACAATAATGGAAAACTCATTGTGGGCATTCAAACGAAAAAGGAATATTTTGCGACAACGGTCTCGTCACCGTCACTGATCGATAAAAGGTGTGTTGAATGAATTTTCAATTTTCAGAATCGAATTAATCTTTGCGTTTTTACCCAAGATGGCATTTGATTACAATTGGAATAATTCCTCCGAAGCGACCGTTTGCGTACACGCAGATAACAAGTTATGTAGATGGTCATCAGAAGATTGGCGCTACCATTAAGTTTGGAGCATTTACGGAGGTATTTTTTCACATTTAATCCGTTCAGCATCTCAATCAATGTTATTCAATTGATTCCTTCTTTGCAGCAATTTGTCCACTGCAACATTGGAGTTGCGTACCATAAGGTACGGAGAACATCAACATCATGTGATCAAAAAGAACCTGAGAAATTTCAATCATCTACATCGGTTGATAGTGCTGCTCCTCGTGGGATGTTTCCTAGTCTGATGGAAAGAGCATTTCTACCTCAGATTGTTTCTCAGGTACGTCGTTATTGTGATTTTTCATTTTTATTACATTCAGGTACATTAACTAACATCTTTGGATTCAGGTTCCAAGTTACTTTTCGTTGCCATTACGGAGCACATCATCGAATGATCCAAACGTAAAATGTTACCCAATGGGAATGCAAGATGGAATTTTCGGTCCAAAGGCCTGTTTACGCGGTCAATTAGGTGCAATTTTATTGGCTGAACCTCAAACAAATATTAAAACCATTCTTGATGCTGGCTATCAATTTGCTTCGATTGTGTCTCAAGACATTGAGCCATACGATTTGAATTCGAAATACGTTTTTTGTTATGCGCCATCGGCATGCTGTGGTGGAATGTGTGTCGATTTGATTCCCGGCAATAAGTTCAATGGATATTTCACCGGAAATCATTGTAAAACAGTAAAAATTCAAGATGCCATCAATAGCATTGGAGGTGTGAGCTCTCTGTTACCAATTTTAGAGAGTGTTGTTAAAGATAATTCCTTTCAACTTATTTTCGAAGCACTTGAATCTCTGCCACCCGATACGCCATGCTCATTGACAAATCATGATGATCTCATCGATTGGGAAGTATTATCGTCAACAACATACACTGAATTCAAAATGATTCAAAATCCAATTGGATGCTTTTTGTGTTTGATTCGGTATTTTATTACGGGACACGAATTAAATCAAGAACAATTGCTCAAAATGGATGGCATCGCAGTTGTGGCCACAATTATGGCAAAATGTAATCCAGAAATGATTGATGTGAATGTGTTGATGGCATCACATTTGCTAGTTGAATCCGTTCAGAATCAGCAACCACAAATTAATAAGGAATTGCTGGATGCCATTTACAATGAATTCATTTTCGATTTTCGAATTTGGTCTCGAGCTCCATTCCAAGTAACAATTGGCCATGTTCAGTACATAAATACCATGGTCAAAAGGGATCGCAAATATTTCAAGAAAAAATTCGGTATTCAATTCTTTTTGGATTTGATTCGGCAATATTATGCGAGTGTTGATTTGTTGGGTGAAGATGACGCATGTGCTGTACGGATGGCATTGCTGGATATCGTTAAATATTATGTGCAGAAAGATTTAAACATTAAAGAAGTGTGTGTTATCATTGCTTATATTGCATCCGTTGGCCATGAGAATCTGATCCAAGAGATTTTAGAGCTATTATTGAATCAAATGCATCATCGAGCATGTTTAGATCAATTGTTTCTTCTGATGCACGAGCCCCAAACAGCAGAATTATGTTACGCTCTACTGACTGATCGAAAATATGGCATTCAATTGCATAAAACGGTAATCAAGTTTCTCAGCTCGTTGTTAAACACAAAACGTGTATCCAAAAAACATAAATTCGCTGTTCGGTTACATGATCAAACAATTGCATGTCAAACCTTATATCCTGGCCTCATATCACACATGATTCCATTGGATTATAATCAAGATTTGATTCTTCCACTACTTGATATGGCTTTATCAGATGATTCTGGTTTCGGATATTCTGGAGCATTGCATCTGGTGTATCATTTGAGTGAAGCGAATATCGATTTGAAATTGGAAGTCGCAAAAAAGATAGTCACGGTTGCATTCAATAAATTGAATTCATCAAGTCACATTGCAAAACAAGTTGGGTGGCAGGAGTCGATAGCCCGTTTGTTAGTTCGTCGGCATATATCAACGCCATATACAATAGAAGGAAATTATGTGCTTGGCAAGGATTTACAGGAAAATGGAACCGATGACGATAGCGTTGAGTTCGCCATGGATATGCTGACATTTGATGAAAAAACAATGGAGCTGGGCAGTCAGAGCTCAATTAATCGTGATCATTTATTGAATGAACTGCAAGCAAATATCACCGGAGCCGCAAATGTTATCGAGCATGAATTAAAAGGTATGAAATTGTTTGTGTTCGTCTTAATTTTATAATTTTCAATCGTTTTGCCTATTACAGGAATGGCCGAGACGGTTAGTGGAAGAGTAGCCGGCAATATATCATCGGTGTACTCAATTATTCGGCAAAAAACTTCCGACATTCAAGAAACATTCGAAACATTGGCAACAAACTCTGGATTGGTGGACAAGCAAAAAAGTTTATCGACACTGTCGTCAAGATCAACTTCCGACGATAATCTTTCGAATCGAACTTCACAAGGAAGTAAATGTATGAATCGAATCGATTCAGCTGAATCCGATTCGTTGAGTGAAAATGTTCAGAAGAACGAAACTCAAATTTCAAACGATGACACAGACAATAAAGAGGAGCAATTGATTTATTTGGTGACAAATATCCTGTATACAGTACTTTGGCATGGAATTGACAACAATGGTGGCGACTCTTGGAAAGAACGCGGTCAAGTAATTGCATGCATTAATTTACTTGGATTGAACAATGAATTGTATTGTTCTCATTTGACATTGCGTTTGCGTATTCTTGAATTGGGCGTACAAGCATCATTGATGGATCTATCGGACACAAATATACAAAATCATGTGCATCAAGAGAATGCAGCTCAATTACTTCGGATGATTTACGATTTGGTCGTGTTGGATCCAAATGAAGATGAAGCGAAAAAGTGCTCGCCAAAGCTTTTCGAATGGTGGCGACTCTTGGAAAGAACGCGGTCAAGTAATTGCATGCATTAATTTACTTGGATTGAACAATGAATTGTATTGTTCTCATTTGACATTGCGTTTGCGTATTCTTGAATTGGGCGTACAAGCATCATTGATGGATCTATCGGACACAAATATACAAAATCATGTGCATCAAGAGAATGCAGCTCAATTACTTCGGATGATTTACGATTTGGTCGTGTTGGATCCAAATGAAGATGAAGCGAAAAAGTGCTCGCCAAAGCTTTTCGATGGTGTCCTGGCCTTGATGGGTAAGCTAATCTGACCAAAACATTTTTATGATAAAATGAGTAACTAATTCAATTTGAACTTTTCAGATGCTCTGATGATATTCCAACAATCTGCGATCGATGAATGGGTTGAAATGTCACGTGTTTGTATGGGCCTGTTAGAGAAATGCTCACATCATCCAAATCCAGATATTGTCGCTATGGCTACGGCAAAACTACATACTGTGCTTCAATTGCGGGCGTCCGAAGATTTACATGAATTGGGCTACCTGATGTTCAGTATAAATAAAGCATTGAACGTTGCTATTGAAGGTAGCACACATCAAGTGACTTGAAACGAAAACTCAATCTAAAATTAAAATTCATTTCATTAACAGTAGGCGATTCCGAAGGATATTCATTTTTGATGCCAGTTTTGAAGGCTTTACTTGAAAAATCCCGTTCTATCCTGAGCTTAGACACAAATGTTCCAGACTTACCGCCAACGTCATCTGGTCCTGTTTTCTTTAATGATTTTCAAATGTTCAGTGGAACCAAGCAATGGATTTCGTTCATTGAGAAGAAGGTATGTTTGCGAAGCTTTTTATTTGTCATGTTTTTATTACTTTTTTGTACCTTAAAATGAATCAATAATCGCGTCCTTAAAATAAAAAAATTTCGCAAAAAATCGTACACATAACGTCATCAACTATAAAATCAAATCAAAAACTAAAATAATTACAGCAGCCATTGACTGCGGTCACCTAAACTTAGGATCGATCATAACATTTTATGATTTTTGGGCAACTCTATGCCATCCCAAACATGCTGCGTTGTCGGTTTCAGTGTTGTTATTGTACGCAATGTGCTCGAAACTCTTCGGCTTTCGGCAACCACACCGATTTCGTGTAAATAATTACTCTTTTCATCGGCTGGATTGGCAAAAAAAACATCTGATCGATCTTGAACGCGAATTGGTCGAAATCCATTTATTTCACGCGTACCAATGCCATGGCTTGGTGCATGGAAATTATCGTTTCGAGCTCGAATACCATATTGTTTGTAAATGTTCGAGGTTTTATCCCAATAAGCCGTGTCTGTGCTTGATTTTAAATCCAACCTTGAACTACTATCGTCTGTAGACTTTGATTTGTCCTCTTTGCTCAATACATGTGAAATTCGATCTGTATCATAGTCCTCATCATCATTCTCTTCTTCGTCTTCGTCGTTTTCATAGTCAACCGAACCGACTGATTGTTTTAAATATTGGTCTGGATTTTTGTTTTTGTTCCGTTTCGATTTTGGATAATAAGGCGAATCACTTTCATATGCTTCGCGTAAATCGTCTGTGTCTAATGTGTGTGTGGTTGCCTTCTTTTTCCCGGGTCGTTTTGTTGTTTGAACAATTTTAACCAAATCATCAAGATAATCTTCATCTGGAATGCGAAGCGTTACTTGTTTTGGTTTTTTCGTAGAACGTTCTCGTTCATAATAGAATGAATTCGATGGTTGACCGTTATTTTTACGCTTTTGTTTTTTATTAACCGTATGGAATTCTTCTTGATCATATGCAGCCGGCAAAGTGGGCTGTGGCATATTGTGTGTTTTAACATATGAATATGATTCACCAGCATAATCATTATTAATATTTTCGTCGTCGGCAATCTCTTCATCGGTATTAAGTACAACTGGCGTTGGTTTCGGTGTAACGCGTTTCGAATTTACTTTTCGTGGTTTGATTTGTGTTGGGCGAGTCAGTTTTGGTGTTGCATCATATGATGATTGAACAATATTATAATGAGAATCAACATCGGATAGTTGTTGTTTACCAAGTGATGGCGGCTCGCCAAATTGCCCCGGCGTATTTGTTATCGATATTGAAGATGGTGGCACATAGTTATTATGCGTTTGTGCTGGTGGATATCCTGCAAAGTTATGTTGATATTGATATTGATTTGAGTTTAATGGTGGCGCTATTGGAACGCCATAGCTTGTAGCTGGCGGTTGGACTGGAATCGACTGAATCGTTTGAAGCGGAACAGATGAAACGGGTCGATAGCTCTGACCCGATGGATTATAGTTTATTTGAGGTGGACCGTAAAGGGAGCCCGGTGAAAGATTTAAATTAAACGTCGCTGAGCCCAAAGGTTTTGTTAGAATATCGATTGAAGTGTCGCTTATCTTGACAGGCGGCGAATATGTTGTAGTCGCTTTGATGGGCTTGGGCTTTGGTTTTGGTTTCGGTTTAGGCTTTGGTTTCGGTGATGTTTGATATGAAGGTCTTTGTTGTTGGCCCAGATACGAATTATATTGATCACCTGATTGATAGCCATCATCAAAATCTCCCGTTGCTGATGTACCAAATCCGCTTGTTTCGCCTGCAGTTGGATATCTGTAATCCGTATCATCCAAGGCTAAACTGTTGTATTTATTTCTTGTGATGCTGGGCTTGGAGAGAGGCCGTTTTGGTGATGTATTTTTGTAAATGAGTCTCGGTTTGGCTGTTGTGTATTTATATTCATCAAAATCAGCACCATAATCATAACCAGCCCCACTTCCACTGCTGCTACTTCCCTGAGCACTGGTTCCCGCTCCGGAACTACTAAAATATGACGGTGATTCTTGTGTTTTAAATGGTCCCACATGGAACGTTGCCGACGATGAATCATAAAATTGTCCAATGTCTGTATCAATGACTCCAAAATCTTTGGGATCATCGCCTGTTTGTGGTCTCTTCTTCGATTGTTGAACATATGGATTTGAATCTAGGAAGTCGGTTTCGAAACGATAATCCTCATAGGGGCCAGCATAGAAGTTTGGCGGTGTATAATAAGGCCTTGGATTTGGTCGCCGACGAGCCCGAGTATACGAACCGCCATAATAACTATTTCCATAGCCTGGATATCGTCGTCGTCGATACAATGAATCACCGCGCAATGCTTCAGCTCTAGGCACATCTTTGCTTTCGATTAAACTGCTGTCACCACTTTTTGGTGGTGGTCGTATCGGTGTTTGTTTGATTTTTGCCCCTTCTGATTTCAGCGTTGCCGAAATTGTTGTTAAGGGCTTAAATGTTGTTGTTTTTGTTGTGCTGACTCCGAAAGCACCCGTCGCTGTTGGAATTCTTCTTGATTTTGCATTCAATGCAATGCTCGGATTAATAATGGGTCTAAATGATTCAGTGTTGATTATGTGCGGCAATCCGGTTAATATAATCTGTGAAGAAAAAAGAGCGTCAAAGGAAAAAAAGTGGAATAAATTAGAAATCAATCTAAAAACTGTGATCTCAACATTACAAAATTCAGCTTATGATGCTAGAAATGCAAACACGACATGTGGGCTCAACAAACTAGAAATTCATCGATAACGCTCAATTAATTTAATCTACGTGATTGATACCGAGTACTGAGATCCATACAACAAGATCAAATCATAATCAACCACTTGGGAAGCATGTATATGCCAATATTTCAATATTTAACCGGTTCCATTCCGTTAGATCGGATTCATTTGGATTTCCACACATCGAATAACGTTACAAACTATTTTGATATCCTCTTTTTTCCAATATCAAACAGAATGCTCTCATAATTATTATTATCATCGGATGTCGGTTTGTGCATATTCTTTTTTTTTTTTTTTTTTTTTGTTACAGTTTTTTCTGATTGGCGTATTCAATATTCAACATCTAACATTCAGTCGTTTCTGGGATTATTCCATTTCGAATGAGATTTGCATCGGAACCACACGACGAAAACTTAAATAAAATGTTCAAATGATCGAATGCGATTCGTGCTAATATTGAGATTTCAGCTCACTCTCGGCCTCTTCACCTTCTTTATCAATAAAATGGAAATTGAAGAAATAGGCTCACTTTTCAGCCACTGCTGAATAACTGAAAACAGAAAGTTTCCATTTTATAAACCCGTTCATCGCGCAAATCATAAATTGCGTTCAAATGTTATTAGATTGGTGTGTGCATTAGTATACACACTGAGCACAAGTGGGTTTTTTTTTCAAAATCCAATTGAAAAAAACCGGTCAATGATACGATACGTTGTTAGATATTTTTCTTTTCCATTTTTTTTTTCTACTGCTAAATGTTACAGATTGAAATAATTTGCAGAAAAAATCGACGATCAGAATCCAAAGAAACTCTCCGATCGAAACGCTTTCCATGTTTAATGTCGGGTCATTAATCTTCAATTAATGGAGATTTTCTTATTTAGCTACCGACTTTCAGTCATTTGCATATCAATACGAAAAAAAATATAAACTAAAATAAAATAAAATTTTCATATAATAATTCACGTTCCAGACAATCTCACACTTACGAGACACAACCAACTCAGATTACATCGTTCACTTAATAAAAACATATTTTTTGTCGGCAAATAAATCACTTTTCCTTGTTAACACAATTCTTTTGCTCTCTCGGTGCGCTTTTTTGATAAAAATGATGAAAATGTGTCTTTTAATTTGTTTTCTTCCTAATTTCACTTTCGTTTGTTTGCATCCAAGTTTAAACACTCATTTTGAATAAATTTAGCTGACTTATTATTATTATTCGAATGAATGGGAAATATCTCGATTTCAGCAACATTTTCCACTCGTTACTTTAAATAACCAACAGAATGAACACAATAATTGAGTTTCCGTGCTCTGTTCATTCGAAATCAAAAGTCGTATTTAGATTTCGTTGAAACTGATGAACTTCCTCAAATTGAATCAAAACGAATCCAACCAAAATCCGTTGTTAACGTGATAAACCATAGCCAACAACTGAAATATTTCCATAATGTGGCACTTCTTTTATCAACTCTGGTGAAAATATGGCCAAGCATATCATACAAACACACAAATACATGCAAACAAATGAGAAAGATGATCTTCGTTTATTTGATCTCTTTTGAATTCAATGTGTGGCACATCGTTTCCACTGTTTTATCCGACGACGATCCGTTGCCGCTTTTTTCATCTTTTCTCATTTTTATTGTTAGCGTGTTGTGCGTGTATGGGATCATTGAATCAAAAGACTTTTACCCGAATAATTGGCCAAGAAAACGACGAAACCATGAAACCAAAACAAAAAAGGTTAAAAAAAATTATATACGGATCGTAATGCGTTCATGTATCGCATATTCCAGAAAAAGCAAAAAAATGATATGAAACGATAAAAATAAAACTTGAAATTATGATCGAAAAACTTAAAATGAGAAATGCGCAGCAAACCAAACATATGCGAAGACACATATGGGATTCGTTTTCTTCTTCTTTCTTCTTTTTCTATTCTGAACGAAGCAAGTGAACGAACGAAAAATTATTACAACAGATACAGTTACTGTTCACCGATGCAAAAAATATACGGAATCAAAGAAATTCAAGAATTAGCAACATGAAAATAATACGGTAATGAAATACACCAAACATGGAAACTAAAAACATATTTTATTCATATGTAATTATAATTTCGAATTGAGAAAGAAATCGATACAAATACGGATGTTGATGTTCTATGGTGTCTTTCGACTGCATTTGACTGCATTGGGCTGATTGGTTTTTCATTTAAAACACCAACATCTAACATACGTGATATTTGAGACACGGTTGAAGTCTGATGGATCATTTCATTCGAATCGCGATTCGAAATTCAAATTTCATATAAAAAATGTAAAGGTAAACCGAATGAAGCCATTTTAATTGAAATTTTTTTCGTTGTTTAGTTTCACCGAGGTTTAGTGTTTAGTGATGTTGGTGCCAAATTCCAAATTCTGATTCAATATTTACAGCATAAATCGATCAAGGAAAAAAATGTCGTTCATTAATTAAAAATTTCTGAATGAGGTTGCTAATGGAATTTATTTGGTGTTGAGTTCCTTAAATTTTTCTTCAGTGATCCGAGCATCCGAGTTTGTATAATTCTCGCTCTAAATGGATAAAACTAGTTCAATTAACTGTAATAATTCAATAATTAATCGATCCCAAAATCAAATCCAAGTGTTTTTCGACACTTTAAAATGTCGCGCCTGCCATTGGCACCTAGCCCTATATCCAATATCTTTTTTCATTTCCACATATTACATTTGTATGTATGTTTTCTGATTCAGTTATCACTTTCTCTGTTCACTGTTAACAAACAAGAAACAAAATTATTTATGTTAATATCGATAATATTATTAAATCAACGATGTTTATAAATAAATTTCATTTGATATTTGATTCGAACTGTTGTTCTTTTGAAAATCTGAAAAAATCATCCCATCAAATGGAAATATTTACACAAATGGAAATATTTTTGCCTTTGTGGCCAGTATTCGTGCATTCAGTAGGAAAAATTAGCATTTTTATGAGAACCTATTTTGTCTCGTATCCATATAAGCCGTCGTCGAAATCGAGACTGCTTGTGATAAATTGAGATAAATTTGGAATGAGTACAATTAAGAAATGTCATAAATGTGCATGGAATTAAATAATTTCATCCATTGGTAATCATTGAGATATTCGTTGGAGGTTTAGATGAACGATTAAATGTCACTTTTTATTACAATTTAAATCTCATACTTGATTCATTTCCAAATGAATCGTTCGCGTGTCTTTTGATTCGTGAATAAAATTGAAAAAAAAAAACAATTTTTTAGCCACTTTTAAAATATTCAAGAGAAAAAATGAAGTCATTGCCTTGCATTTATGATTTCAATATTGCGCTTCGGTTTGAAATGATTTTATTGGACGGATTCCGATGAGTAAAATAACAAGAATTGAAACCAGTCACAACGATGAAAACAATTGCAGATGCTGCATCTAAAATGTCTTTCTTCAAACATATTCTTCGTTCATTGTTTATTTTATGATGCATTGGTTCCACTTTTTTCTCGCTATATTCATGATGAACGTTAGAATAGCTATGTCTACAAACAGCGTTCAGCGTTTACTATGGATTCATTGATATTGAACTTGAAACAAGAATTTAATTCATTTGATTTCCAATCAAATGACCGATATTTTTGCATTTTTTGCGTGTCGTCATGTGTTTGTGCGTGCGTATGTATGCGCATATCTCAAATCACATCGACCTGTTTTGCAACGATCAATTTTATTATTATTTATTTATTTATCATCGACATTTGAATGATAGAGAGAATAACAAAGTTGTATACGGTGATTAAATGGAATCAATGTTCACGACTGACTTTTTCTTCTTTTTTAACATCAATACATTGCGCTTCGTCAATGCATCACATTGCTGTGGCATTAAAGTGTGATATGTTTGCTTTTTGCTTCATATGCTAACGCATCGTCAAAACTGAATACTGAATACAACAACCACGAGGCACAAATAGCAAATTGAAAACTTTCTAATGATATGTTTGATACTCAAAATGATGTCACCTGTACATTTGATTCCTTACAATGCCATTTATGCGCACCGACATTCATTTTCAATCACCTGTGCCATGGCCAATAAAAGGCAATGATTCATTGCCAATGAATAATGATATTTATTCACCATCTTCATTATTTACAGATCAAACCATTGCATGACGCCTACTTGGATGAAGTTTCATCGATGATTTGGGAGCAATTGAATCGATTCTGGGCTGAATCATATGAAGCGTGCAAAGCGTCATCACAAATACTTGCCAAAAATATGTTGGAAAGTCGTCGCAAATTTCAGGTTTGTAGAAACTAGAGCCCCGTGCCACGAACCACGAACATACATTTATAGCTTTTGAATGTTAATTTTTGTAATTATTTTTCGCTCATTTCCAAATGATAGCAAAAAATTCTACTTCAATGGCGTATGCGACAAACAGATGAAGCAAATCGCTTAAATGGCATTCAGTCAACGAGAAAGATACGAAGCAATCAAATTGAGAAGAGGTGGCAAAGTGCCAAACGGTTTTTGAATAGCACCAAAGGTGCATTTTGTAATGAGTGAGTACTTTTTTTCTTCAAATTTTTCTTTACCTCAAAAAATAGTGCGCAATGCACCATCGCAATTGAACTATATATTGGGCTTTTCGAAGTAGGATAATTGGATTTATCCTGTTCCAAATGATCCATAAATCAATTCCATTGCACATATTGTGTACCTTGTTGACAACGATGTCATTAATGCACCATTAAAGGTATGTGTGCGGGTTTGAACTTGTCGAACCAGTTTGAAATTATTACCTATTTGCAACACACAAATACTGTATTTATATTTATATTCATTCCGTTCGATTCGCTTTTCATCGAAAGAAATCATGTGTCCAATAAAGGGCAATGAAAAGAATAACAACTAATTGAGATTTTGTTTCTTCATTTTTGATGAAATACTTTTGCTTTATTGCATTTTTGTTTTCATTAAAAATATAATATTAAATGGATGATTGGAAGTCATTTTAGAAATTTAAGGAAACATATGGTCAAACAGTCTTAACAAATAGCTATATAATTGAAGCTCACATATAACAATCATGTATCATCAGATAAACGAAAATTAAGAGAAAAAAAGAAAGAAATTGAACAAATTATTAATTTGGGACATTTTTTCTTGGATTGGAAATAAAAGGGACGAAAATTATTATTTATTGAATAGATAATATTCAAACGGCATAGTCACATTCGGATGGTGGGCATATGCATGTGTATGTGTGTGTCCAAATCTGTAATAATCAAATAAAAATACCATTTTGGTTTTTGTTTTGTTCTTCGATCAGTTTTCTGTTTTTGTTCAATATTTACAAAAAACAGCCCTTTTTCGGTTTCATTTTTATTGTGATTCGAATGAATTTGTTTGTTTAGCAATTATTTACAATTCAAATAAAATTCACAATAAATCTATCCATAACAATTTAGTGAATACGATTGGCCATCGCTGTATTTCATGGTCGATTTTCCGCCTATTCCGTGGAATGGGGAAAATACATGAAAATATTCGACAGCCAATGCATTCAATAAATTCTTCAATGTGATGAGTGAATCGAATGCAATTGTTTAGTTGTTAATAGTGATTTTTCATATGTCATACAATGATAATAATTTTGTTTCAATTCATCTCAAACACATGATCAAACTACACGATGGCACTCCGATGGCATTTTTCCGATTTCCGAATTTTAAATGGCAATTATATGAATAGGATAATGACAAGTACACGTACAGAATAAGAAGAAAAAGTATAAAAAATGTTTATAGAAAAATGGGGAAAATGCGTGCAATGTTTGTCCTTAAATTGGTTATAATGTTGATATAAAATGATGAAATTTTGAATGGATTTTCTTTTTTTCGAAATGAGAAAAAAGAAGAAAAATTCCATTGAATTTCGTTTTTGTCGAAAATAACGATAGAGGTGACAAGTTGCTATGAATGGCATGTTTTTCATATTTACAGTGAATTCAAACGATTCTTAGTTGTTCGGCAAATCTGTGCTGGATTCAGGTCATATTCAGGTTAACGATTCGTTTAATGGTATCCATATGGGCTGGCCAATCTTGGATAGGCTGCTGCAAGTGGTGCATGAACTGGATATCCACCATAAGCTGGTCGAACAAATGATCCATAAGCTGGTGCGATTCCGACTTTAGCAATAGCTGGGGCAGCGACAACCTAACAACATCCGAATATACATATATTGAGCTTTGTAATTGAGTTTATTAATTTTGTTGTATAGATTGATGGAAAATTTACTTTAGCGGCTAATGGTTCTTTGTGGACAACAGCGTTGAATCCTTGAACTGGATCGGCGGTGTATTCGACTGTTCTGCGGCTTCCATCGGGTTCAGTCAATGAGTATGAACCTATTGAAAAATAATTCAGTTTGTGCCCTGGTAACCGCTAATCAATTTGATATAATATATAATTACCTTGGACAACATCACCCGAACGTGATTCTTGTTGGCTTTTTGAATCACCGGTAAGGGCATCCTATTGAACAAATCGGATTAAATGAATGTATATTGATATCGATTCTCTGAAAAATGTATGAAAAAATTAGCTTCTTACATTAATGTCATATGAGTAAGAGTATTGTGGATTGGGATCATAGTCATCAACGGCGGCTGCAACTTTAGCAACAGCTAATGGAGCTGCAACTTTGGCAACAGCTGGATAACCATAAGCACCTGGATAGGCAGCTGGATATCCACCATAGGCAGCATGAGCTAATCCTGGTGCTACGATTCCTGCTCCAGGAATAACGACAGCTTGCGAAACAGCAATGATAGCGGTCAAAAGGACTAACTAAACACAAAAATAACATAAAACAAAAAGAAACACTTTCAATTTCAATTGATCATTTTGTCATTCACAATACAACACTATCAAATATATCCAACAAATTAATAAAATTCGACAGAGTCTCGCCATCGTTTATGTTATTCTAAAAAAAAATAATGTAAATCACAAAACACTCTGATGATTTCTCAATCAATGAAAATTTTTGGTTTAATTTCACAAATATTTTGATAATTCTATTGGCGAGTCGATTTTTGTCAAAGTCTTCTTTTTTCCTCTTATGAAAAGAGAATTTTCAAAAACTTCTTGAAAAATCGAATTCTAAGTTTTTAAATTCACTCACTTTGAATGCCATGTCTGAATTGTTTGAACAGAAGACTGAATTTGATGTTGAACTGATCTCGATTCACCTATTTATACCCGAAAAATTGTTTGACTTCAAATGCAGCCACTCAAATCTAAACGTTGTAGTTTGGCTTTTTTTTCTTCTTTCTTCGTTCGATTCTCATTGATTCGCATGATGCAGCAGCTCATAAAAATAATTGGTAATATGATCATATGGGAGTGCTCGACATATGCAGCTTTTCGTGTTTGAATCGATCTTTTTGTGTGTGTAAGCGTCTTGTTTCGCCTAAAATGTAAACTAAATCATGAAATACACAATTCGAGTACAGCACAAAAAATGTCATAACAACAACAAAATCATCTCAAATGAAAAGTGCATTGCGTATATGCGAAACTACCCGCGCCAATCAACACTTACACACGTTTATTTAACGAGAGCGCACTAGAAGAAGAAGAAGAAATAGAAGGAAAAAAAGTCGTTTAAATTTTGTCGGTTAGATGGTATTTTTTTTCCTTCTAATTCGCCATCAAATTGATATTTATTCAATTTGGCTTGGGCTTTGGCTAAAAGATTATTATTAACCGTTTTGAGATTGTAAAATGAGTCTTTCTGCAGGTTTATCGATATATCTATTGAATGAGTTTAAGGTTTAAGCTGCAACTAATAAAATACGATTACGATTTTTTTTTTTTTTTGTTTGCTTTTATGATTTCGATTGGAAAAACTCGAGCCACAATTTTGCATTGTATAATAATAATAATGGATAAAAACGATGAATTTCATTCGAGTTTCGCGTCTTTCACGAAATTATATAGTTCAATAAAAAAAAGGCGATTGAGATTAAAATAAATACATCATATGGTGTTTGGCTTTAGCTATACAGGCGCTTTACAGTTTACAATTTATCAATTTTGATGTAGTTTTTTGTTTTTTGCCGAGTGAACAAATATCGAACATAAAACATGGCAATCAATACCAGAACCATTCTCGTCTAGCGAAAAATATAATCCATTTAATACCAAAATGAACACCATTTAATCCATTGCAGACAATATAATCATGATGAATTATTATTATCATCATTAATTTGCTGGCTAATTTGGTAAAATGAAAATTTTGCGAAATATTAAATCAATCGTGTTCGAAAATTGTCAACGTATCTAATTGATATTGAGATAAATACAAATGTTCAATTTTACAACATTTTATTCGTTGATTTGAATTCGATTGGATTGTACGCATAATTGCTTATCATTTTCAGAGTATTATGTGGTTTGGTTGTTTGTCGCATGTGGGCAAAACCATTAAAAGCCCAGCTGATATAAATCTTTCAGTTTCGACTGACGTCTTTCAGAGTCTACATTCTAACGACATTACATTATATTACGAAAATGCGTTCGCCTTTTTCCTCTTCGATCGATCGATTCAACGATTTTAAGAATTGAATTGCTGATTGGAAATTCAAGCTGATTTTATTTCTGCTTCGATCTTTCGTTCGATTTCTAATGGATATTTTAAATCTGTGTTTTTTTTGTTGCTGTCCGAAGCAAATACGAAAAAATTAATATTTTGTACCGTTAATAAATATGTCAATTAGTTATAACTGGTCGCGTTCATAGCAATAGTGCAACAGTGTTGCATTTAAGTGTGTGTGTGTGTGTGTTGTTTTTTTTTTGAGTGCCGTATATGTAAGTTCTCAACATGTGGCATGTCCAATTTGAAATTAACGCATTTTTTTTTGGATTTCATTCACTTTTCCAATGATCTCATTATGAGTTGCGATTGTTTCGTTCCCGTTGACAATTTTTAAATCGAAATGAGATGTTAAATGATGTAATAGTTTTGACATAGACAACGCTTAATATCGCATTTATATCGATAATTCAATTGGGTGTGAAAATGTTACACAAAATCCATTGATGATCCAAAATCTGAGTATTGATCGAGTTTGCAATCGCAAAAATGTGTATCGATTCCAGGCGTTTTGTTTAATTCAATTAACGAAAGTAATACACGATCGATAATATAGTAATAATAATGAATGGTCGCTGAGAATGTTGCATTACGAAAAGGCCTCCGGAAAGTTTGAATTATTGTGTGTTTGACATCTGACCAACATGTAATTATTTGCCAATAAAACAACATGCGCCATTTATCATGCCACAATAAAAATTCAAGCAAACAAATCATAATGTTCCTCTTTAATTATTATTATTATTATTGAATGCATAGACAAGCGCGGTCCATTTCGCGAGGATAAAGCTTTGAATTGAATTGCCATTTTTCTAGTAATATAAATTCAATTGCGTAAATTGTCGAAAAGAAGAAAATTGTTTGTGTCGAATGTGGCACATTGAAATGTGGCCGACGGTGGTTAATATAGTTAATAGCAATATACGCAATTTGTTTGAAATATTTTTTCGCTTTCGAATATCACATACAGACACCACGCCCGATCTAACGCAAGAATTCAGAATTTGCAAGGCTATCGAATGTTTTATGCTAGATTCCAACGAATAAACGAACGAACGAACGAATGAATGGCTAAATGATTGAGAGAAGCAAAAAAAAAAAAAAATCTGATTATATCGATGGTTCAATTAAAGTCTTAAAAGAAATGATTGGTTGGCGAGCGACGAAACATTCACGATAAATGCATAATATACCCAATACAATGGCCAATCGAAGGTGGTAGTTGTTAAAGTGTGGATTTTTTGCGTTGCTGCACTATTTCTGATTTATTAAGTTGAAATGATCGTAATTCATTTTAATCACAACATCGGTTAATTTATTTTCTCGACAAATATTCATGCACGCACAAAAACTAGATAAAACGTCCAAACGCGAAAAGAAAAAAAATATTGGTCACAAACCTTCGATTTGACTTGGTTTAGTTCGGCTCAGCCACAAACCAAAATTCTGTCATTGTATCATGGCTCGTGGTTGAATGGTTATTAATGCTGAAATACATAATTTGATTCTAATGCAAATCATAAGCAAAATAATTTGTAACTTTATACGGAATTGATTTATATCGGTTTCTATCGAGACCAATAAAGTTTGGTCGATGCATGTAGTATCTTTATTTTGACGGTGACTTTACGCAATTTTTGTGCCGTTTGGCCAGTTTTTGTTGTTTATGTTTTTAAGTACACAAAAAAAAAAGAGATATTCATTTGCCGTTTGCATGAGAGCCTCACGAATTGAACCGGAGTCTCTTTTTTCCGCTTTGAATTCAACAACGGTTCTGAGCGGTATATTTTTCAATCAGATAGAGCATTTGATTTGGTATATGTTCGAACATTTTTTCGCGTCCGTCAATTAGGTAAAAAAAAAAAAATTATTTTCCAATAAAATCGTTCATTTCTCTGCTATCTTTGGATCTATACAATCAACATGCAATATGCACGCAGTGAACAAAGATTGTACAATTGTTACGTGAAATATTGCGTTTCGATGCCTATATGGGCGCACATAAAGCATCGGCAATTGAAACGTGATCAAATGTGAATGGATATTCTATATCTTTTGTTCACATGTTTAATCGTTCAAAAACAAGTATTAGAGGTTGAACGAATTAAAATCCCAAGCAAAAAGAATACAAAATATTAATTTTCTACTCAAAATGACCCATTCAACATTCAAGATCCAAAACAAACCAACAAATATCTCTCATAACACGTTTGCGGTGGATATGCCCTAATTTTCTGTAATTATAATTATCCAATAGAGTGCGATTTTAACACTGATTCAAACTGTACGATTTGCCATGAGACTCAAACTATTCGTCTAACAACGTCGAATTATTATTTTTATTATTGCAGAACAGAAAAAGAGACCCAAAAAAACTCACAAGCCAACATTTATGTTATGCGTTGAGTACGTGTATTGCCGAGAAAATTATAACTAACACCACGACCTTGTCACCGTGCGAACGAACAATTCGAATGCACTCAAAAATCATGTGAAATATTTAAACGACAAACGACTTTAGATAAATAGAAAAATATAAACTGAAACTGTCATACAGCATTCAATGTATGAAAACGATAAAATTGCGTTGATTGACACCGCTTTGTTTGCCATTTTGCATAATCTTTTTAGTTCACTCTTAGCTCATAGTAGTCAGTCAGCCAACGTTGAGATGGATTTAAGCGATAAAATAATATATTTCTGTTGTCAAATGAAAATGACATATTTATATTGTTTTCGGATTGGATTCGTAGTTTAATTCAACCGATCTTAAAGATTCCAAACCCAAGATCAACGAGTGTGTCAACAATTATGTCCACCGCTTTTCCACACACACAAATACAAAATCGCCGAAAAGATTTATCTCATTTTAATATTTACCATTATTATTATAAAATTTGTGCCTTGTGTCTTATGCCTTGTGCATTATGCCGCTGGCAGTATCGCATCAATGATCGTAAATTCGAAAATAATTAGAGCAATTAGTAATTGTAAATTCTCTTTTTCTAGGGCATACATTATCTTCAGCAAAATTTCATGTATATTTTCCTGACTAATTTCGATTTTTGGTTGTTTTTTCTTCTTCTTTGAATCTGTTTTGCATCAATCGCATTGACAGTATAACATTTTTTTTGTTTATAATAAATTTTGTAATTGGTTCAAATGATCGTTATGAGCATGCAATATGCTTAAGATCCCAAACAAAAATATTGTGTTTCATTCGCGCCATTTGAGTGCTATATGTTGAGTTGTGTACTTTTTTGATATGAAAGAGAGCTTTTTCCACTTTATGAGCATAACCATAACGATTTAATAGAATGCATGCCAATTGTGTGTATGGTGAACAGTGAAAACCATTGTTGTTCACCTCGTAATAGAAATGGATATTATTAGCTTTTATGTTATTTAATCGTTTGCATGAGACTCGTTTGTTTCGAATTCATATCGAGAGGGCGAATAAACGACTGCATCGCAGTGATGCAAATTGATTGTAAATTTTTTTTTTCAAAACAGTCCGCGATTGAAAATGAGACAAACCAAACCCACGATTCAATTTCTTTAGTTCCGTTTACATAAGAAGAACACAGAAGAAGGAATTCAATGAAAGAACGAAATATTTATTGTTGCCGAAATTAGTGGTCACTTTTTCTTCTTTTATTTTTAATTGAATTATTGTTGCTGTTGTGGATGTTGTAATTTTCCAATTAAAGTTATATTCGATCCATCGGCCTTAAACATTACAAATATTTGAATTGTTTGAATCATTTCCATAATGGCATAACTAAGCTGATCCACTGCTTGGCTCAGAAGTACTTGAACTAGATGGAAATGTCGGTGGCGCAGTTGTTGATGTTGCTGCAGCAGCGGCTGTTTTAAGTTTTAACTCTTGGATTTTTGCCTTTAATTTGCTGATTTCTTGAAATTTGCAAATTTTATAACGCCAAACACTTGATGTCACAAGCAAATCATCACAAGCGGCTAAACCGAGTTCGGTTTCTGCTAATTGTAACTGAAGCTCGTCCTGACAATGAGAACGAAAGAACTCTAAAATATAAAATATCAAAATGTAAAACTGTTAAATTTGGTTACTTCAAGTTCAGGTGGAAATTCCTTTGTGTCTGCTTTCGCCAATGCGCCATTTACCGCAGTATTAACGGCATTTTTGGAAGCTTCTTGACCAATCATCCAACCATTGGGAACACCAGCTGGTGGTCCAAAAAAGCTGAATGGCCCAAATTGACCGTTGGTATCGTTGACGAATACCAAAAATGCTATTACACTGAATAATGATAGATTCATTTTTGGAGCGGTATTCACTTGATTTAAATCTTTTCCTTTGGATTGGAAATTGATTTCGTTGGAATTGCTTTTTTTTTTCTTTAAATAATAAATATTCTTTCGTTTGTTCGAATATCGAATGACAAGTAACAACTTACTGATGCTTTAGGCACGGCTTCTACCGTTTTTATACAAAGAAAATCTCTTATCATTTGCATTTGAGAAGAATTAAAATGTGATTCATGTGTCATTTTGCTCTGCAATTTACTTTCAAATTGAATGATTTGTTAATGCAAACGTTCATGTTCTCATAAAACAGATTGGATTTAGATAAAATTCAACAATCAACCAATCAACTGGAAGATTAGCCTTGGCTCCAATGCATTAGTTTTCATGATTCACATACGGATCTTTTGTTGGATTCAAATGAATATATTATTGAATTGCGGAAATTATAAAGGCAACGATTAGTGTTTAGTGTGCATCATGCGGCTTACATAAGATTGGATCATCGATAAATATTTGTATACGTGAATTAGATGAGTATTTTGTTTCCCTTTTTTGAACAAATTTACAAAATAATTGAATGCGTATAATTGAATTCATATCAAAATTCAATTTGCAATTATAACGAAAATCGCACATCCACACGACAAACGAACCATTTACAAACAATAAATAATAATGTATATTATTATCGATTGTTGTGTCATAATTGAGTTATGATACACCAACGCCCACAAAGCTGCGTTGATTGCCGTTTTAAAAAATATTACCGAATGCAACGAGCAAATTGCGACTGGATGCAATCGAATGCGAGCCAAATGGCCAAATAGAACGCAAATAGTAAATCCATTTTTCACCCAACCAGCAACGAATTTGTTTAAATTGTTTTGAGGCCCGTTCATTATAACTTATTACCACATTAATAAGAACACGAAACAAAGTCTATCAATCTTCGAGCCAAACCTATTAAACATTGTCATACATTTCGTCATCGCGTAATATTTAATTGTTCCAAATCTGATTTTTTTTTCCATCTAAATTCCATAATAACAGTTACATTATGTCGAATGTTGAATGCTGTGAAAGCGACCACAACCAGAGGCGCTAGATTCCCAGACAGACAAAAACACAATCGAAATGGAATAAATTAGACGAGCGCGTTTAATTGAAGATTTTAATCATTTAGCTCGCTGGCATTATCGGCACGCTGCTTGCCACTGTACAAACGATAATTTTTTTTCATTAAATTACGTGCAACGCACCATGATTATTCTATAAACACGGAATACTAATTCCAAATGTGTCTCATGTTACGGCATGTCTTCGGTGCACGCATTTACCATTCAATATTCGCATCGCTAAAACTAAAGCAAAAGTTTCACTTTCTATGGAAATTTGATGGCAAAATGAAATTTTTCGGTTTGAAACATGACATTCATTTTACATGAAATTGCAATGTATTATTTAAATATTTTCTTTCGACGAAAAAGTGTCGAATTTAATTTATGCATTTCGGATTCCGTTTAGACTATTAAATGGTAGCCAGCGTTCAATAAAGTCAGCGATCAATTCAATGGCAATGCAATAAAAGGAAATTTATCGTTTCATCATCATCTTCATTCACGCAAAATCTAATTTCGTATTCAACGAGCATGATGATAGTGGTGGTCGCAGTAGGGACTGAGAAATAAAATCCATTCAAAACAATAATTTTTTCATTATAAATTGATGGTCATTCATTGGAAGTGTCATCAAATCAGTTTGTGCCTTCATCCGTTCATTATCTGAACTACAAAGTACAATTGAATTTATTATTTTTTATCGTTTGGTGACGCAGAAAAAAGAATTTCAAATTCAGTGCAATCATGGTTTTCATTAAGGTTCGTTCAGGCAATTTGAATTGTTTTTCTCTCCAGTTTTTGGTGCTTTTTATGCACACACAAATTGTTTGCATAAATGCAGGCGATTTCTCTAACGCTTTTCTTGTAATGTTTTTAGAGTTCAATTGTTGCTTTTGTTGGTTTGATCGGTTTGTGTTCATGCAGTGTTCTATTACCGGCTCCAGCCGCTCGCATTGTAGCTCCAGTTACTGCTGTTGATACACAATACGATCCAGTTCCACAATATGCTTACGCCTACAATATTCACGATTCATTGACTGGGGACCAAAAATCACAACAAGAAACACGTGACGGTGATGTAGTCAAAGGATCCTATTCATTGGTTGAACCGGATGGTTCAATTAGAACTGTTATTTACACCGCCGATCCATTGAACGGTTTTAATGCTATCGTTGAGAGGACTCCATTGGTACACAGGGCCGTTCCGGCAGCACCAGTTGCGCCTGTAGCTCATGCTGTTCCAGCTTTTCCACCAGCACCATTCCCGGTTGGTGGCGCCCCAATCCTTGCTCCGCCAGCACGTTTCTTTTAATCATTTCATTTAATGCATTTACAATATATCCAACCGGACAATGTGTCGTCTGATAGGCAATTTTATGCTTCCTATTTAACAGCAAATAGAAAAAGTCTTGAACGCTATGTTATCATGCAATCAAAATCTTTTTTCCAGCTTGTTACGTAATTTGTTTTGATTTTTTTTTGTATCTATTGTATTGTATTAATGTGTTGCTATATATTTATTGGTTTACCGGAATGTTTAGATGCTTCGTCTGAAGCTAAGAAGAGAAAAATTTAGAGCAGTCAAGCCGAAACGAAAGAGAAAATTATTTATATAACATATAATATACAATAAAGGAAGAAAGAAAAATTTAAATTTAAAAACTCAATAAACTAAAAAGTGGGTTGGTCATTGAATTAATATTGAGATCCGTGTAGGCAATAGACAAATTGTATTGATTACATGGTTCTTTATGTCATCCGTTCAATACAGTTCCTTCGTTCAATACTGTTTTGACCGTTCAATGTTCAATCGTTGAATTCATAAATCATAAAGGCTTTCCCTTTAAACCGCGTAAATCGTCGATCGATTCTCACGATTTTTCTCGTAACGGATGTGAAATGAAATGTGGAGACAAATGTTTTTTATGGCGATATAAAATGTTACTTTCGATTTTTTTTTTATCAGCGATACTTGCGTTGTACGTAGTATATTTGATTCACTTGAATAGCCGCAAAATGGTAGCCTATGGACATTATTGTTGCTTCGAATTATTTTTTTCTTCATTTCATTTGGCACGCTGATTTGTTTTCATGTTTTTACAGCTTGTCGCTTGTTCACAGTTTGTTATATGTTAACGGCTGTGATTGTAATTCAATACTTCAGTTTTGCTGTCGCTTTTTCAGCACTTTTTTCCTCGCCTAAAGTGACTTTTAACGAAAATTCACCAATAAAAAATTCATTTTGAAATATTTTGAATCGATAACGTTCCAACGAAAAACATGGTATGTGGCTTTAAGCCACACGTGTTAGACAAAACAACTCGGTCAAATTGATTGTCTTGATTATTTTTTGCTGTTTGAATCAATGGGTGCACATTCGAAGGTGGAAAATACCGAATATATTTAACATTCATATAAAAATCCATTTTAACTTTAATCAAACGAATCGGATCCTTTTGATCCGATTCACAAATAATAATCTGAATGTCCCACTGTGCCCGATGATCGCAACTCATTAAATTTTGCCGGTTCGGGCAATTGTAGGTCGTAATATGATGTCATTCACAAAGGAGAAAAAAGCAATTCACAGAAACGCATTCACGTAATTGATTCGTTAACATTAAATTGATAGCTGAGCCTATGGCAAGACATGTTACCAACCATATAATCGGACACAACGAAAGGGAATAATCAATATGACTTTTACAAACGGGTATAAAAATGAAACGCAATCAATTGCCATAAAAAAAATTCGCTTGCATTCTCAATTCTAAATGCGCAACGCGCATGAACAAAAACCGAAAAGAATTTTGGCCATTCTCTCGTTTTCGGTTTCGATTTAATCAAACGACCGAAATTTGTTTAAATTTTATTATTGTTATTATTATTATTGTTATTATTATTATTATAAGAGTGCAACGAAATTTTAGCTCAAAAATGTGTATACGTGAATTAGATGAGTATTTTGTTTTCCTTTTTTGAACAAATTTACAAAATAATTGAATGCGAATAATTGAATTCATATCAAAATTCAATTTGCAATTATAATGAAAATCGCACATCCACACGACAAACGAACCATTTACAAACAATAAATAATAATGTATGTTATCGATTGTTGTGTCATAATTGAGTTATGATACACCAACGCCTACAAAGCTGCGTTGATTGCCGTTTTAACAAATATTACCGAATGCAACGAGCAAATTGCGACTGGATGCAATCGAATGCGAGCCAAATGGCCAAATAGAACGCAAATAGTAAATCCATTTTTCACCCAACCAGCAACGAATTTGTTTAAATTGTTTTGAGGCCCGTTCATTATAACTTATTACCACATAAATATGCGGAGCTTTACAGTGTTAAGAGGAATAATTCAATAAAAAAGACTTTTTTTCGTTATTTTTATTTTTTTTTTTTTGAGTTTGAAACAAACGTTATTAATTCCGGCAAAATATTTATTCCATTTATTCAATGAAACACCGAACTTTATAATAAATTTTATATTTTATTATTATTCTATTCTTTCGGCCATTTTTAAGTGTCGGTTATTTCTTGAAATTATTTATAAATAATTATAATTATCCGTTATTATTTGGAATTTTTTAGAACCTTTCCGTTTTCGAGTAATATCCAATTACATTGACATTCAAATGACTTTGGATCGCTTGACTTTGACAATTCCATAAATTAGCTATTTAAATGAATATTTCTCTTTGAATTTATTTCGAAAAAGCCGCTCGCCTGCTAAACACACACTTCGGGATATGTTTTGTTAATGAGTTGAACTTTTGTTGGGCTTTCTCATTAATTATATTCTTGTTTCGAGCAGAGTTTATAATATTAAAATCCCAACCTTCGGATGGAATAATTTGCATTATGTTATTTTAGATTTTTTCGCTTCTTCATTCGTTTCATTTTGTGCCCGCTGGCCGGATGGATCCGTCTTTGCAAGCCACACAAAAATAAGACAAAAATAAGACATTACATTCATCAGAACAATTTGTGGTATTTTTTTCCCCTCTTCCTATGATCTATTCTTGCCGTCGGCTTTCATGGTTCGTGGTCCGTGATCGAGGCAAATGCATCCAATCGTTTGTTATTATTTTTTCATCTTTTTTTTCCTCCATTCCAACAAAAATAAGACAAAAATAAGACATTACATTCATCAGAACAATTTGTGGTATTTTTTCCCCCTCTTCCTATGATCTATTCTTGCCGTCGGCTTCTCATGGTTCGTGGTCCGTGATCGAGGCAAATGCATCCAATCGTTTGTTATTATTTTTTCATCTTTTTTTTCCTCCATTCCAACGACTGTTGAAGAAACGACTCTTTCTTCATTCTGGTTTTGTTGTTCATAATTGCCTTGAATTATACTTTATGAATGCGCACAAAAATGCCACCAGTGAAACGAATTGGTGCACTATAGAACAGTGAAACGAATTGGTGCACTATAGAACACTGAATGCATGTATATTGACAGTGTTAAATGGTGTTTTGATTTGAACCAGAACGGTGTTTGCAAATCATATGCACATTTTATTATCATGCGATTGATCAATCGAAAATGCCAAACATGGCGAATTAGAGCGATCACCTGAAAAACAATGCACTTAAGCATAAGTGGTCGCGCGGCCGTGCGCACATGCCAACCCATAAATCAATCATTCAAAAGAAAACTCGACCATCGATGGTGGATGGTGCCTATTAGCAAATTAAAGCTTATTATATAATTATTGGCGACGCCAATCGGCAATGACGTGCGATCGTTTCGAAATATGTAAAATGTAAATTAGTTTATGCTTTAGCATTCAATTGTGGTAGAATTCACCTGTTTTTTCAAATGATTAACCGTCATATTATTGATTGTATTTGCTGTTCGAATGCATCACACGATTCATTCTAAAGAATTTAATGCTCAAGGATTTCATGCTGTTCGGTTGGTTCGTGGCACGGGAATTTCGATTCATAAAATCAATCAAATCCATTTTGTTATTAATACGTTGTTTGTCATTCATGAGTTTCGAGTTGCAGTGTTCAGATTTGAGACTTTGGCCGAATGCTCAATGCGCATGATACTTAAATGATTTTGAGCCAGAGAACAGAGAACGATTTGCAATTGTTCACAATGATCACAATTGAAATGTGACACATATGCGGTTGGGGCTTAAGATAGAATTCAAACGAGAAAATTGCTCAACACTCCTGTTTTGCGCGCACACTTAATTATGTAATCATCAATCATGCATAAATGTTCCATATTTTACGAAATTCTTATTTATTGTGTTTCTGTGTGTCGAATGAGAACCGGATAATTGATAATGGGCAATACTACGTCGGTCGACAGCATTGTATGGCACTGTATGTGCAAATATGTTCTCTTTCTGTTTAACATTTCACAGGCCTATTATCGTGTCAATTTTACAGACCGCGAACAGCAAACCGAATACATTATTGCCTTTGGGCACGATGTATGATTATCCATAGTTTTGCTTTGTGTTGCGTTTCAGAAACTTCTTTCAGTTTTTATATTATTAAAAATATTTTTATTTTTGGTTCATTCTTCGATGTCGGATCTTTGAAGCAGAATTCGTTTGTTTTCATCGGGATTCAAATTCAGATTGAGAAAAATTACTCTCCGTTTTCG
>GL501488.1:839151-851463 GCA_000149185.1 Mayetiola destructor | reverse complement strand
TTCAAATCGACACTGCGACAAAACGATACCACGTGGTGAAAACTGGAATCTGAGAACGATTCAAAGTGGCATTTGTAATAAAATCAATATAATATTACAACGTTTTACATAATAAATATTTGATAATAATAACAATGAATAACATAATTTTGTGTGCTCGACTCCGTGGCTCTATAGCACTAACGTGGCGTACATTGAATATTTAGTGTTTACCACACCATTCAATGGATAACGTAGCGCGTGATCATTTGTTCGGCTGTCATGGCCTTTTTTCTTTCTTTTATTTTGATAATTCTTTCCGATATTATTCACAAACACATTTGCCTTTCTTTACAATTTGCGATTCAAATAATAAAATTGCTTATGATGATAAAAAATAATGAGAAGGAATAAGCCAGCACCACTAGCCGGACTAATCGATACATGTATGAGCCGACATTGGATGAATTTGCAATATTTCGATGATAATAAATGTGCAAAAACATCGTCGCAATTTCTTCGAAATGGATTTTCATTTTTATGCACATTCAGATTCAGCATATTGTACGCACAACGCAATTCCAGTTTACAAAATGTGCAGTTTTTTATTTCATTTTTCATGCAGCGAGATCGAGCCAGAGTGAGAAGAACTCATTAAATTGTTGAGTAACACAACATGTGCGCAGCAAATTGACGCGCAGTCGCAAAATGCATTTTGATGTCATGGAAACCAAACAAAACATCTCTTTCCTTCTCATATTCCAAACTCCAAATTGAAAATATTTTTTTTTTGGTTTTTCGTTTTTGTAAGAATTTCCTGTAATACAAGTGCGATTCATCCGCTTGGAAAGTAGTTTTCGAGAGTTTATTTTTCAACGGAAAGTGAAGAAACGGCACAGTTATCGTGCTGCGAATAACGAATATTAAGTATTTTTTACTTTTTGCAATTTGATTCGCTTATACGAATATTCGTACGCTCATCGATTTATAAATTTCATTGGATTTTAAGTCATCGATTGGCAATTGATATTATTTGAAATGCAGCTACCGTTCAACCTAAATTTAAACCGTTTCCAACCGATTGAATTCAACCAACATTTGTTTGCTCTGTTTTCATTTTTTCGTTTTGACAGCCAATGATCAATCCATGGATCTTAAATCAAGATCATATTCAATATTTATTAATTGAAATGGATTTGGTTTATTTTTGAGCAGTGCCGATCATTATCGACTCAATCTGTGACAAAGAAAATGCGGAAATCAAATGCGAATACGATGCATTTACATTAGCAGTTTATTTTTTCATTCTCACATTTGCTAAATTATGCAAATGAACCGGTTTGGCTTCCAAATGAAGAGATACAAGGAAATCAATTCAATCCGAATTCGTTGAACATTGAATATTTGAACCCAAATCTAGAGTATTTGAAGAAGATTTTATTTTACGATCCAATAAATCCGAAGAATGAAAAAAAAAGTAGAAGAGAAAGATTTTTTTAATTGTTTGAAATCATGGCTTTTGTTTTCGTTTCACCTTTACATTTTCCAAATTCATTGTATTGTCAGTTGTCACTGAGTTTATATTCACATTTTGTTTAAATATTTATGTATTTGCATTCGATATGTTTGAACGTCAAATGAGTAGAGCATGAGATCCGTATCGTGGCAAGTGTTAGACAAATGACGAATTCATATGATGAAACGACTGTTTAATTTCAATTGATTTAGGTTTTTTCATTTATTCAAATGAAGCATGCACAATTACAATTGATTGTTACTGGTTGCTATTGAAAATCGATGAAGCAATGGCTTCGACATTCGGCACCGTCATGTTGAAATGAATGTGGGTGAACGAATATGATAACGAACGGCGGCCCACAAAACGCATCACATGCAACAGTCGTTCAATTCATTAATTCGTGTGATGATGAAGGTCATGTGAAGCCTAAACCAAAAACAATTGAATTGACATTTGATTTGGCTGACCATGATTTCCGTTGGGCGTCCATCAATTCACACGGTTTGCAGTCCACTGGAAAGAGCAGGTGTGGAATTAAATGATCGACACCTTTGAGCGAAATCAGGCAAAAAGAATTCATCACGATGGCGATATGTTGCTGACGATGTGTTCAAAATGTCACATTAATCAATGTTGATTTCAAATGAATTTTTCCTTTTAATTAAATCACGTCACATATCATCCTGCAATTTCGAAAATGTTTTAATGCAATAATAACACGCTGAATGGTGAATCGAAACGCAAATATGGGAATTTCAAATGAGCTCCGCAAAACGCAAAATATTTTCGATTTCTGTTGACATCTTAAGTTGACATCAGCAATTGCAAATATTCGACGAAAACCTTTTTGATTATTAAGTACTTACAAAACCTTAAAATGAGCAAATCTTCTCACTTTCTGTAATTTTTATTTTATTTATTCTTGAATTGATAGGAGATGCATTTTTTTTGGCATTCAAAATTATTCTGCATTCTGCATCAATTGCAGATCGTTTTGGAAAAAATTCAAGTGAAGAGATTTCCCACTTTGAGACTTTGAGAGTAGCTTACGTTGTCCAAAGCATTTCTAAAGACAATCCAGTCAAGAAAAAATGTAAAAACAAAAAAATAAGCATGGATGTGTACGGTGTACGTAAGACGTGTGTTTGAAATTCTACGTGATTTGATTTCTTGAATTTATTTGATCTATTTTGACGATTTGAACGGATTTCAATAGGTTTCATTGAAATGTAAACGAAGTGCTGGGACTGATGAAATACCACGGAATATGCGATGTATGCTTAACATATAACAAACTGGACAAGTGTGATCGTTTTAAATTAGCCAAAACAGTAGTAACGATGAAGATGGAAAAAAGAAACAAAATTAAAATAGCAAATGACAATGGCATAATTCACACCATGGCTATTTAGATGGCAAAGTGGTGAGTGGAGATGATATCATGAAATGAAGAGAGAAAAAAAACAGTCATCGAAACCAGTATAAAAAGGCGACGAACCAACCGATAAGCATATCAGTTCATCTTCCTCATTCAAACAGTGAGAATTGAATCAAAACTTAAGTGCAAAATGAATTCCCTTTGTGTAAGTTCAATATTGTTCAACAAATTTACAACGACTCAAGTGATCGATTTCATTGAAATTATTGTTTTTGGAATGGAGAAAATAAAAGAAATATTTTGTCTCAAATAAATAATTATTTTATAAAGTGCAATGCCATTAGAAAAGTTATAGAAACCGATTGTAATTTTGTGTGATGAATCGATCACTTTGGTTAACCAAAGTCACTTGTTAACCAAATTTCTATTTGATTTGAGCAATTTGATAAAGTGTTTTGTTTTTTTAGTTATCAGCATTTTTTGCATTGATTGCGATCAGCCAGGCTGGACACTTGGCTCTTCCACAAGCTGCAGTTGCTTATAGTTCACCGCTTGTGTCATACAATAGTGCAGTTGCATACAGTCAACAGCTTCCATTGGCATATACAAGCCAATATGCATCAGCTCCAATTGTACGTGCAGCACCATTAGCCCAGCCGTTGGCCTACCAACCGAGCCCAGTATTCGCCAATGCTCCAATTGTTCGTGCTGAACCATTGGCCCAATACAGAGCTGCATATGTTCAACAACCTGCAGCTTTTGTTCAACAACCAGCCACTTATGTTCAGTCTGCACCAGCTCTACTGAGAACCGTTCCACAACCAGCAGCCTATGTTCAATCCGCACCAGTCGTGAATGCACTTCCAGCACCAGCTCTCCTGAAGGCCGCTCCACAACGAATTGTCGCCGCAGAACCAGTTGTGAAAACATTCGCTCAACCAATTGTTGCCGCTGAACCTGCCCCAGTTATTGCTGCCAAAATTGAAGAAGCTGACCACTATCCACAATACAAATATGCTTATGGTGTTCAAGATGCGTTGACCGGTGACTCAAAGACTCAAGAAGAAACCCGTGATGGTGATATTGTACGTGGATCATACTCACTAATCGAACCAGATGGTTCACGCAGAACTGTCAAATACTACAGCGACCCAATTAATGGTTTCAATGCTGTTGTTGAAAAGGATGTTCCAGTCGCTGTTGCACCAGCCGTTGTTGCCGCCGCTCCAGTTGCAACAGCACCAGCTGTTGTCGCCGCAAAACATGTTGTTGTATAAATCGCACCAAAGATTTGATTAGAATGAATTTTCGGCACAAAATGAATCCTATCCACTGTACATATCGTAGGCATTCTTCCTATTTTAAAATAAAATAGGCGAATACCAGCTGTAGTTGTTTAAGCGATACAATTGGGGATATCGATTGGCTTAACCCAATTAGCAATCAATCAACAATATCTGTATAATCTAAGGGATATTTTCATTCAAAGAAATTGTATGCGATTCCATTGTTAAATCCTTTTTCCCTCTTTCCCCCTTTTCCCTCTTTCCCTTTTAGCAATAGGAATATTTTGTTTGAATAAATTCAATATGAAACATTGAAAAAGCCATTTGTTCTATTTTTGAAGTTTTCCATGTTAGAATGAACGTCTCACCTCACCGGTTAGGTCTATTCTAATTTCTAATTCTACTCTCCCTAGGTCTCTGACTATGAATGACCATCGAATTTTCTTAAGCTTAAATATAATATGTATTATAATTATAAATGATAAATATAATAACAGCTTCAGCGCAATTCAGATCAATCTACAATATTATCGCATATCGATGAATTTTCCTTTCCGAAATGCTCTAATCCATACTGAATTTATTTATCATTCTCTTCTGATAGCTTGAAAAAGGACGAGTTTTATCATTTATCCCATCATGAGAATCCAGCTCGAATGCGCCTAAAGCTCGAACCGTCATTGAATCATGATCCACACACGGCAGCCTCAAATTTACGGGACAACACATCCGTTAGCTTGAGCGATGATCGCCGCATTTCTCATGACATTGGCCCACCAATTACAGCGGCTGCAGTTAACGATATCTTAACTGAAGATGAAGTGATTTTGCTGGAAGAAGAAATGAAGTCCATTGCGGAGCCACAACAGTAAGTTTGTCATTATCATAATAATAAATGTTAATCGTAAATAGTAATCGCATTATAAATGTGATTAAATCATTATAGGCATGAAATACCTGCCGAAAAGGTGGTCATTTCACAGGATTGTGATCTGGTGACATTAATGAATCGCGTAAAAGGTCGATTAGAAGTAACATCGAGACTCTTTTCATTCATCGACTTAGATCAAGCCAATGAAAATGGTGAACATTATGACTTCAAGTGAGTTTAATGACAAAAAAAAAAAAAAAATGTTTATAAAAAATTTATTCAAAACCCATCATATTCACAGATTCCCATTGGGCCAAATAAAAGAGGTCCATCTGAGAAAGTACAATTTGCGACGCAGTGCATTGGAAATCTTTTTGGTCGATCAAACGAGTTACTTTTTAAATTTCACAACTAAAACTCGAAACAAAATCTTTTCAAAAATTCTAAGTCTTCAACCGCAAAATATTCTGTACGGTTCGGGTCGATCACCATCGGAACTATTAAAAACATCCGGGCTAATGCAAAGATGGGTGAATCGTGAAATTTCAAATTTTGAATATTTAATGCAATTGAATACAATTGCTGGACGATCGTACAATGATTTAAGCCAATATCCTGTCTTCCCATGGATTTTAACTGATTACAGTAGTCCCATTCTTGATTTGAACGATGAGAAATCATTCCGCGATTTGAGACGACCAATCGGTGTTGTGAATCCAAAGAATGAAGAAGAAGTTCGTGCCAAATATGATGGTTTTGAGGATCCAACCGGACTCATACCAAAATTCCATTATGGAACTCATTATTCAAATTCGGCCGGTGTTCTTCATTATTTGATTCGTGTTGAACCGTTTACATCGCTTCATATTGATTTGCAAAGTGGTCGATTTGATGTGCCCGAACGACAATTTCACTCAATAAACCAAACATTCAAACTTCTCATGGACAATTCTAATGATGTCAAAGAACTGATTCCAGAATTTTTCTATTTTCCTGAATTTCTCAAGAATTTGAACAAGTAAGTTGAAGAAATATTCCTTGAATATTTGCTCATAATTTCAAAATACTGTTAACCATTAAATGTATTTAGGTTCGATTTGGGAGTATTACAAAACACAAAAGAAAGAGTTGATGATGTCATTTTGCCGCCATGGGCCAAAACACCAGAAGACTTCATAGCCATACATAGGCGTGCATTGGAATCGGAATATGTTTCACAAAATTTACATCATTGGATTGATTTGATCTTTGGGTAAGATTAAAAAAATAAAAAGCGATTAAATTTATTTCGAATACTAAATATGATAATATTTTAAATTTAGCTACAAACAAAAAGGACCGCGTGCTGCTGAAGCTTTAAACGTTTTCTATTATTGTTCATACGAGGGGGCCGTCGATTTGGATAAAATCAGTAATCCAATTGAACGAGAAGCTGTTGAAGGGATGATAAACAATTTTGGTCAAACTCCATCGCAACTATTGCGTGAACCGCATCCACGTCGATTGACACAAGATGAAGTGCTGTCCAAATTATTACGTTTCGAGCTGAAAAAGCCTGACATGAGTGTATTTTTAGATCGTATTGCTCACGTAAACATAGATTTATCGACAGAAAAGGATCCAATAGTATTCTTAAGCCCGCCACGGAGCCCACCGAAATCATTCCTTCAAGCAAGTCCAGATTATCTAATTTCCATATCAAAAAACGCAATCATGGGTTGTAATTCATGGATATCACAAGAAAAAGACAAAGGCTTTTTGTTGGAGGTTGATGCAACCACGACAAACCTCAAGTAAAAAATCTCATTTTGGCTCTATTTGTTTGTAGAGACAAAGAACTCATTCTGGTTTTTTTTTTTGTTTGCGTATAGGAATCGAAAGCGTCTCGGTGGTCCATTCAGTCCAACAATGAATATGCATTCGCAAATGTTTGCCGTCAGTATAGATGGTCGACACATTTATGCGGCTGGCTCGTGGGACAATTCTCTTAAAGTGTTCAGTATAAGCCGTGGTAAACCAGTTGCGTCAATAACCAAACATTTAGATATCATTACATGTGTGGCTCTTGATAATTGTGGTTCGTATGTCGTAACCGGTTCAAAAGATTGTACATGCATTGTTTGGGCATTAAATAACGGAGCATCGTCACAAACAAATTCAAGCATCCCGAATCCGCCAACAACACCAACTCATACGATTAACAATAGCCAAATAAATACTCACAACAATTTTACGCCACGGCCAGTTAATACGCTGTACGGTCATGATAAGCCAATTTCATGCGTTGCTATATTTACTGAATTGGATATGGTTGTATCAGGAAGCGAAGTATGTCATCATTGCCTTATCATTTTAAGAAAGTTTTCTTTCATTTCTATTTGATTTGAGCAATTTGATAAAGTGTTTTGTTTTTTTAGTTATCAGCATTTTTTGCATTGATTGCGATCAGCCAGGCTGGACACTTGGCTCTTCCACAAGCTGCAGTTGCTTATAGTTCACCGCTTGTGTCATACAATAGTGCAGTTGCATACAGTCAACAGCTTCCATTGGCATATACAAGCCAATATGCATCAGCTCCAATTGTACGTGCAGCACCATTAGCCCAGCCGTTGGCCTACCAACCGAGCCCAGTATTCGCCAATGCTCCAATTGTTCGTGCTGAACCATTGGCCCAATACAGAGCTGCATATGTTCAACAACCTGCAGCTTTTGTTCAACAACCAGCCACTTATGTTCAGTCTGCACCAGCTCTACTGAGAACCGTTCCACAACCAGCAGCCTATGTTCAATCCGCACCAGTCGTGAATGCACTTCCAGCACCAGCTCTCCTGAAGGCCGCTCCACAACGAATTGTCGCCGCAGAACCAGTTGTGAAAACATTCGCTCAACCAATTGTTGCCGCTGAACCTGCCCCAGTTATTGCTGCCAAAATTGAAGAAGCTGACCACTATCCACAATACAAATATGCTTATGGTGTTCAAGATGCGTTGACCGGTGACTCAAAGACTCAAGAAGAAACCCGTGATGGTGATATTGTACGTGGATCATACTCACTAATCGAACCAGATGGTTCACGCAGAACTGTCAAATACTACAGCGACCCAATTAATGGTTTCAATGCTGTTGTTGAAAAGGATGTTCCAGTCGCTGTTGCACCAGCCGTTGTTGCCGCCGCCCCAGTTGCAACAGCACCAGCTGTTGTCGCCGCAAAACATGTTGTTGTATAAATCGCACCAAAGATTTGATTAGAATGAATTTTCGGCACAAAATGAATCCTATCCACTGTACATATCGTAGGCATTCTTCCTATTTTAAAATAAAATAGGCGAATACCAGCTGTAGTTGTTTAAGCGATACAATTGGGGATATCGATTGGCTTAACCCAATTAGCAATCAATCAACAATATCTGTATAATCTAAGGGATATTTTCATTCAAAGAAATTGTATGCGATTCCATTGTTAAATCCTTTTTCCCTCTTTCCCCCTTTTCCCTCTTTCCCTTTTAGCAATAGGAATATTTTGTTTGAATAAATTCAATATGAAACATTGAAAAAGCCATTTGTTCTATTTTTGAAGTTTTCCATGTTAGAATGAACGTCTCACCTCACCGGTTAGGTCTATTCTAATTTCTAATTCTACTCTCCCTAGGTCTCTGACTATGAATGACCATCGAATTTTCTTAAGCTTAAATATAATATGTATTATAATTATAAATGATAAATATAATAACAGCTTCAGCGCAATTCAGATCAATCTACAATATTATCGCATATCGATGAATTTTCCTTTCCGAAATGCTCTAATCCATACTGAATTTATTTATCATTCTCTTCTGATAGCTTGAAAAAGGACGAGTTTTATCATTTATCCCATCATGAGAATCCAGCTCGAATGCGGCTAAAGCTCGAACCGTCATTGAATCATGATCCACACACGGCAGCCTCAAATTTACGGGACAACACATCCGTTAGCTTGAGCGATGATCGCCGCATTTCTCATGACATTGGCCCACCAATTACAGCGGCTGCAGTTAACGATATCTTAACTGAAGATGAAGTGATTTTGCTGGAAGAAGAAATGAAGTCCATTGCGGAGCCACAACAGTAAGTTTGTCATTATCATAATAATAAATGTTAATCGTAAATAGTAATCGCATTATAAATGTGATTAAATCATTATAGGCATGAAATACCTGCCGAAAAGGTGGTCATTTCACAGGATTGTGATCTGGTGACATTAATGAATCGCGTAAAAGGTCGATTAGAAGTAACATCGAGACTCTTTTCATTCATCGACTTAGATCAAGCCAATGAAAATGGTGAACATTATGACTTCAAGTGAGTTTAATGCAAAAAAAAAAAAAAATGTTTATAAAAAATTTATTCAAAACCCATCATATTCACAGATTCCCATTGGGCCAAATAAAAGAGGTCCATCTGAGAAAGTACAATTTGCGACGCAGTGCATTGGAAATCTTTTTGGTCGATCAAACGAGTTACTTTTTAAATTTCACAACTAAAACTCGAAACAAAATCTTTTCAAAAATTCTAAGTCTTCAACCGCAAAATATTCTGTACGGTTCGGGTCGATCACCATCGGAACTATTAAAAACATCCGGGCTAATGCAAAGATGGGTGAATCGTGAAATTTCAAATTTTGAATATTTAATGCAATTGAATACAATTGCTGGACGATCGTACAATGATTTAAGCCAATATCCTGTCTTCCCATGGATTTTAACTGATTACAGTAGTCCCATTCTTGATTTGAACGATGAGAAATCATTCCGCGATTTGAGACGACCAATCGGTGTTGTGAATCCAAAGAATGAAGAAGAAGTTCGTGCCAAATATGATGGTTTTGAGGATCCAACCGGACTCATACCAAAATTCCATTATGGAACTCATTATTCAAATTCGGCCGGTGTTCTTCATTATTTGATTCGTGTTGAACCGTTTACATCGCTTCATATTGATTTGCAAAGTGGTCGATTTGATGTGCCCGAACGACAATTTCACTCAATAAACCAAACATTCAAACTTCTCATGGACAATTCTAATGATGTCAAAGAACTGATTCCAGAATTTTTCTATTTTCCTGAATTTCTCAAGAATTTGAACAAGTAAGTTGAAGAAATATTCCTTGAATATTTGCTCATAATTTCAAAATACTGTTAACCATTAAATGTATTTAGGTTCGATTTGGGAGTATTACAAAACACAAAAGAAAGAGTTGATGATGTCATTTTGCCGCCATGGGCCAAAACACCAGAAGACTTCATAGCCATACATAGGCGTGCATTGGAATCGGAATATGTTTCACAAAATTTACATCATTGGATTGATTTGATCTTTGGGTAAGATTAAAAAAATAAAAAGCGATTAAATTTATTTCGAATACTAAATATGATAATATTTTAAATTTAGCTACAAACAAAAAGGACCGCGTGCTGCTGAAGCTTTAAACGTTTTCTATTATTGTTCATACGAGGGGGCCGTCGATTTGGATAAAATCAGTAATCCAATTGAACGAGAAGCTGTTGAAGGGATGATAAACAATTTTGGTCAAACTCCATCGCAACTATTGCGTGAACCGCATCCACGTCGATTGACACAAGATGAAGTGCTGTCCAAATTATTACGTTTCGAGCTGAAAAAGCCTGACATGAGTGTATTTTTAGATCGTATTGCTCACGTAAACATAGATTTATCGACAGAAAAAGATCCAATAGTATTCTTAAGCCCGCCACGGAGCCCACCGAAATCATTCCTTCAAGCAAGTCCAGATTATCTAATTTCCATATCAAAAAACGCAATCATGGGTTGTAATTCATGGATATCACAAGAAAAAGACAAAGGCTTTTTGTTGGAGGTTGATGCAACCACGACAAACCTCAAGTAAAAAATCTCATTTTGGCTCTATTTGTTTGTAGAGACAAAGAACTCATTCTGGTTTTTTTTTTGTTGCGTATAGGAATCGAAAGCGTCTCGGTGGTCCATTCAGTCCAACAATGAATATGCATTCGCAAATGTTTGCCGTCAGTATAGATGGTCGACACATTTATGCGGCTGGCTCGTGGGACAATTCTCTTAAAGTGTTCAGTATAAGCCGTGGCAAACCAGTTGCGTCAATAACCAAACATTTAGATATCATTACATGTGTGGCTCTTGATAATTGTGGTTCGTATGTCGTAACCGGTTCAAAAGATTGTACATGCATTGTTTGGGCATTAAATAACGGAGCATCGTCACAAACAAATTCAAGCATCCCGAATCCGCCAACAACACCAACTCATACGATTAACAATAGCCAAATAAATACTCACAACAATTTTACGCCACGGCCAGTTAATACGCTGTACGGTCATGATAAGCCAATTTCATGCGTTGCCATATTTACTGAATTGGATATGGTTGTATCAGGAAGCGAAGTATGTCATCATTGCCTTATCATTTTAAGAAAGTTTTTTTTCATCTTTGAACATAATTTTTTTATTATTATTTTTATTGCTTTTTTTAATTTCAGGATGGAACCGTAAATGTGTATACAGTTAAAGACGGTCAATTTGTACGAACTTTGAAACCCATTGATTGCACAGGCCCCTCGATTATAGTGACATACATCACACTCTCCTATCAGGGTTAGTAGTTAGATAAGTTGATTGTTGGCAGTGATTTATGGAGCATTATAAAATTCTCCTCGCTCATGCCCAATTCAACCGCGAGAATAATAATAATAATAATAATAATAATAATTTCGTACTTTTGATATTCTCACAATTTACACATCCACAGGGCACATCGCATTTTCGGCCATGGATGACACTTCGCATTCGGTACATGTGTATAGCATTAATGGAACACATTTGGGATCGAAATATGTGTCGGGTCGCGTCACTGGTTTGACAACAATCAATGATTATCTTGTTGTAGCCGATGACGCTGGAGACGTAACAATGAGTCGCTTAATTGGGTGAGTCCTGCTTTTCAATTGGTTTTAAAACATTGAAAGCAGTTTAAGCGGTCAATTTATCCCAATCAAAAATTCATTACGATTTTGTCTTTTCCGCTTTTGTGTGTTCGTTTCAAAAGTAACGATCAAATCATCATTATTTTGAATGAATCACCGAATTACCGAATCAAACAGATGATCGGATATACTTAACACTCAACACTTGACATTAAATATAAAATATGCGCATGCGCGTTGTTATCAGCTGTCAAACAAATGATTTATTTTTGTTGCCTATAAATTTTGATTCTCTTTTTTCTTCCTCCA
>GL501488.1:811816-824756 GCA_000149185.1 Mayetiola destructor | reverse complement strand
TATCTATCAAATAATCATGAAAAAAGTGCGGAAAAGTATGTTTTAATCCTTAAAACTATTTATTTATATCTGAAAATAAAGCAAATTTTATGTGGAAAGCGCAATATTTACAAGTAAAATGAAAATGAATAAAATCCATGGCGCCCGATTGTATTTTTTTGAATAATTATTCATTTGATTACGAATGGAAAACATAAAGCTTATAACACTTTATTGTTAAGCAAATCGTCGAAGGTGGGTTATCGGAACTACTGCTTTGCTACGTACAAACTACAGCCACTTTGCACTCGTTTGCCTCAAAATCGGCATTTGTACAGATTTTTTCGTTTTTCTTTATTGGTTGGTGGTGATCAAAAATTCATTGGCTGTCGCATTGATCTCAATCGATCGCATCATTCAAAAAATTAAACTCAGAGGAGACGTTCAAATTCACTTTCATTCGCGGACGAAAGGACAAAAGAAGATTTTGAATTGACAAAAAAAAAAAAATTTACATAAAATCAAGAGCGATACATTCTTCATTTGTTCATTTGATGCGCATAATATTCGATTCAGATCGATCTCTCTGTATCAGCTAACAGAGGCTAAAATTTGGGGTCGGTATTAGCTCTTGATTAGCTCTTCCGAGCACATGACGCATTTACGACGCAATCGAACGCAGCGTTGACCAAATATTGCGTCTGTGAGCGAGTGGATCTAAAATGACACAATTTTCCGCGTTAAGGCCAAGACCTCGACACGCCTTCCAAAGGGGTTATCTGGTCATAAATTGTGTTTCATTTTTTACTACAGCCAAACTGCTACTCAACTACCATAATATAACTAATACAGTGAACAATTTTTTACGATCGATTGACTCGATTATCCATGGCGACTTGCCACCGAAAACGGACACTCAAATTAGTCGAAGCTTCAAGATTTTAGATGTAATCCCTAGCGGTTGGTAAATGAAGACAATTGAATGATTATATTATGATCATTCAGTTACATAAATCATTTGATCCGTATTTGATGACGACAGAATTTTGGCTTATATTAGCACATATGCTTTCATTTTCAAAATTAAATAAAAACCTTCACAGTAGAATATTGCCGACTCAGTTCGCAGAACGCAATCATTATCATGGGAATGAGATTGTAATAAGGTTCGATGTTCGATCGTAAAACATCGGAATACGTTTTTTTTAAATTTATTACCATCAATTTTCATTCTTTTCGTATTATACGAGCGAGCCGAAATATATAAATATATGGAATAAATCACAATGTTAAAAAATGATAAATTATCGTTTGGTTAATGTCACGTAACTTGATCAGAAACTGATAAAACCAATAAATAAATAATAATTAAAGCTTGAATATCGATCAAAATGAAATCATTGGGCACAAAGTGCGCGATGATCAATGTTTTAAGCCCAAAAAAAAAAAAAAAAATAAATGATAACGCGCAAATTGTAGCGAGTGGTCCCAAACATTTTGATATAAATTCCAAAAGTGATCACAGCGAATATTATAACGAATTTCATGTTATCGAATGCTTATTGCTAATTCTTGTTTTTCTTGTTGTATTTTAATGTTTTTCTCTCTGCATGAATTGATAAATAATTCATTTTGTCTATTTTTACATTTTTATTCGGTATTCGGTATCTATTTTACGCATTTATTTGTTCATCGATTGTGTTATTCCTTTCGGGTTATGGTATCAAATTGTTCAAGGTTAGTCGAATTTCCAATTCAGATCTTGACTAAATAAACGACAAATTTGCACATTTTCACTTAAACGTTGATCCAATTGATATAGATTGCGTATCATGATTTGCAAATGAATCGAATTCGTCATTTAATTTCATTTTTAGATAAGATTGATTTGCCTAACGGCCACGACTCCATCTAAACCAAATCCATCAAGTTTTGTAATATTGATTAGTTCGCACAGAATCAATTTAACCGACGCGTTCATTTGAATTCAACTGATTTTGCGAAAAAAAATTTCCTTATTCCATAAAATTACATTCAAATGGTGAATATTTCGTTCGACCTACCTTTATCTCTCTCTCGCTCCATGATTTCATAACTAACTCCGGAAATAATGGATTTTTCAAACAAAAGCCGATTAATCATTTAATAATAGTGATAATAAGTCTTCATTTGAAAGTGAGTTCGTTCGAATTTATTGTGTCTGCAAATCACTTTAATGATTCCTTTAATAAATGCGATAGTTGAATCTGGCATTTAATTCTATAGCAAACAATGTCAATTACCTCTACGTTTATTTGAGATTAACATCAATATGGCACATTCAGATGATTCCATATGGTTTAATGGTTCAGAGTCAGTTTTAACCGGCGCTTAATTCAATTTGATAGCAAATTTTTCAGCTGGACAAATCTGCATAAATCATATGATTTAATGACGTAATGATGACGTTTGCATGGATTTGAATATGAACGCTTTTTAGTGGTTTTTTTTACAAAGTTTGAGACCATTCAATAAAAATGAGAATCGTTCAGCTACCGGCAAACATTTATCATTGTTCATGCAGCTTGCAATCAATTATTCGGGATGAAGTTCAGCCTTGAGAAATAATCTTGTTCCCAATTTTTCATAGATCGAACCGATTTTGCATGAGATTCTGAATAATCTCATATTCTGAATCGGTAATGTATGTGTAATGTGTAGTCACTGGAAGCAGGAAGCAAAGGATAGACAATATAAATCCTATTTTAAGCGATTGCGAATACAATCATTTCGAGCCTATAAACCGAATGTCACATGGAATAGATAAGACTGATTTCATGATGATTCGTTAATATGGTTAAGAAAATGACATTAAAGTCAAGTGAATCAATTGAAGCTAGTTAAAATTGTGCCAGTAAAATATATAATATTCAATGAGATCTTTGCCCCGTACAAGGCTTCCAACATTCGATCATGGCACACAATTTTCCGTGAAACGTATGCTTATGGCATACCTTAACGCTTGAATCAGTTCACAGCAGCACGTGAATCGGATTTGGGACATTGGAGATAATTTTCAAATTCTATTTTCGGCCTTTTGACCCGTGTCAGTGAATCAGCAGATTTGATTTTGAACATCGAATTCACCAATGTCTAATGTTCTAATGTGTGAATACCGAAAAATGAACATTGAACACATTGAACAGTCAAGAATGAGCTGAATTTCAAATAATGTTAATCAAGCGCTTGAGTTTGGATTCAGGCGCTGCACATCGTACAAATCCAAATGATACTCGTTTTACGGTCTTATGAATTCCATTGAAAATTGAAACATTAACGCTGCCAACAATTGTGTCACTATAATGAAATTTTCTTCATTTTCTGTTTTCCAAGGACAGTTTCTATGAGTTAATTGTCTCGTGATCAGAATTTGATTAAATGTATGTAGCAACAAGTACTAATGAAATAAACCGGTTTTTTATTTTCATTGGAATGTACTTTCTCTTTCTCTTCGGCCACCGCTGTTTCTATTTGTTCAGCCAGATCAATTAATTATTTTTTGATAGACCGCATGTTGAGTGTTGATGCGATGAGTTAAGAACAATTGTTGCGTAAGCTGTTAGCTTGTCGCAAAAGGAAAGTTGAGCGATGACGTAATTTCTAAAAATGTTGAAGGAAGCTAATGAAATAAAGAAGATTCGAAGGCCGACGAAAATAAATCGATACGATTGATAAATAATGAAAATCGGGAGCAATCAATTTGAGCATTCAACAAAAACCAATTTAAACATCAGCAAACATTAGATTTTGGAATGGATACTGCTTTTATGGTGATATATTTATATTTTTGTTGAGGTGGATGAAGGAATATATTTGGCTGTTACAAGGTAAAGCATTTTACAAATGTAATGTTTTCCTATAAGTTGTGTCCACTGTTCGTGTCATTTGAGTCAGAATTTTGCTTCCATTTCAACTATTGAGGTTTGTTTGACAATGTAAACTGATTCTCATGATGGAAAGTAGCGATTGTGAAACCAAAAGACATGATATTTTAACTGGACGCCGCACGCGAAATTCAATGCAAAATGATATGTGAATTCAATGACTTCTCAACTCCTGATTTTAATTCCATTTTTGTATTGTCAGTGATAATATTAAATCAAAAAATTCCACATATTTCCGGTACCAACTGAACTAACAAGACGGACACAACTGGAAATGACCAACTGATTCAATCTTCGTTGAATTGCACGGTCAATGATGCGAATCATACGGTCGGAATTGCATATCAGCCACCAACTCATCCAATTTAATCGATTTGACAATTGGCTCAATCACAATCATGCTCTTGCCCATCGTCGTCGATGTGTCATCGATTTGAATATAGATTCGGATGTCTAACATCTCATTTCAACAAACAGCTGTTTATGCAACTCAAGCATAATTTGAAACTCTGACACGTGAACAAAATCTATCATGATATATTTAAAGTCGTTGTCGCTTTAGCGGACAATACGGTCTCAAATAACGTATGTATATTCGAATTTCATATGATTCTTGGAAATTGGAAAACTTTCATAATTCTTTCTTTAATTTCAAAAAACCTAATTGTGTGTTACGTATAACGACTAACGACGCTGTTGCTAATCAAACCGAGTATCGAGCCAGTGTTGACACATATTTAAATTGCTTTTGCCTGCGAAAATGTTCCATCTAATTGAATAAATAAGGAAGACCTTACTGGTTAGAGATGTGAGATATATCCATTTAATATAAAAATAGATATTTCAAATATGAATGAGTTCATATCGTAAAAAAAAGATAGGATTTAATGAATTATGAATGAATGGAAAGAAATGCCGTAAATTTAAGCATTTTTATATGCCAAACTCAATTCATAGCACGATCGGCGATGAGGTCCAAGACTTTGTATTGAGGGATTGATTAAAATATGAAAATATTCGCATAGCAACCAGTGATACGAGATAGGAAAGGCGACAGAGCACGATGCTGCCCATTCCAAAAAAAACAAAAATGAAATAAATTTAAGACGATGAACTTTTGAAATAACCTAAAACGGCGTAAAACTGCGACTCACTTAACATTCATTGCAACACATTTACGACATAAAGAATCATATTTTTAAAAAAGTAAAAGATTAGCAAAAGCTATCGATAGATCGTTCAAACGAATATTTTTTTTCACTGTTCAATTGATAAGTCCCGTTCGTGCATATTTTATGCGCTCTTCACATTTTTCCGTAATTTTTTCAAAAAGTTTTTTTATTTCTTGTTCTGCTTCTAATTATTATTATTATCGAACTTAATGCGCACGACCTGAACGTTTATAAATTTAGTTTGCGAAAGAAAAACGCTTTCTGTCGTTTTTTTTCTCGTCTTTTCTGCGTTCTTTATTTCGACATTCGTGTGAAGGCAAAAACAGATATGACATTTGAGCGAAGAATAGAATATTCTCGAGAAAAGAATCGATTGATTAACAAAAAATCGTTACACAAGCACAAAAAAAAAAAATAAATAAATTGAGCTGCTGAATAATAGCAAAAACTTACCCCGGGTGAATGACATGATACTGGATTGCGTGCAAACGAAGAAAAAACTACTTCAGTTTGCCTTCGAATCAAATTCAATTTCTAATAAATTAAGCGCTCTCGCATTCGCACTCGCATTGGCTACATAAATGTGTAGAGCGCTGTTGTGCTACAGCGCACATCCTTCAGACAGCCGATGCATGTTAATGATGATAAAGAAACGCGCAACATTTTTCTGATAGAATTGATGGATGCGTTACATTTGAAAAACTACTTCAGTTTGCCTTCGAATCAAATTCAATTTCTAATAAATTAAGCGCTCTCGCATTCGCACTCGCATTGGCTACATAAATGTGTAGAGCGCTGTTGTGCTACAGCGCACATCCTTCAGACAGCCGATGCATGTTAATGATGATAAAGAAACGCGCAACATTTTTCTGATAGAATTGATGGATGCGTTACATTTGATTTTTTTTCCTTTCTTCCTCTCTTCCTCTCTCTCTCTCTCGCTCTTCTGTTTCATTCGCAATAGCTATCAATGCAGTGTGATTAAATGAACATGACATTTGAGTTCATTATTTAAATAGCAGAACAGATCGAATTGATTTATTGTGAACGACATGAAATTGCGTTCTCATTATCTCGTGATTTCAAATTTTAAACCAAAATGAATGAACCGATCATCAGTATATTCATATTCATGTAATTTATTTCGTTTATTGTGCACCGTCGGTGCATACTATTTTTGGTTTGGTCAGTTCTTTTTCCCATTCTATCCACCCTTTGGACATGTTTTTTACCAACTTGTAGTCGTCGGATTGGGCTGAAACTATGAATCTATATGTTTCAGACGATTTGCATGCAAAATTGCATGTATGCAAAACAGCCATTTAACAGCTGTAGTTGGCTTTGTCTTCGATTTTCTTTTTTGTCTTTGAACTTTTTGGTAATTATGAAAGTCAAAAGACGAGTATTGGTGTTCTCTTTCATTCGGTTTAATTTGTAATCGGATAAGTGCTGTCAGTCGAAAGTTCTGAACGTTTTATATGTCAAAAATGGGTCAAATTTTCAAAAAATTTCATCGACATTTTTCACGATTTAAAATCAGTGAGTAAACCGATTTTCGATTTCTTGACACCAAATGAAAGGTAATTGAGTAACCTTCCTCCACATATCACGAAAGTTCGAATCCGTATTAAAATGAATTAAAACAAGACAGAATTCAGTCGTATCGAATTCACTAATATGCACCAGAGGTCGTACCATAATTCCATCGTACCTAATTTGCACAAATTTATTAATAATATCTAGTGACTGCGTCGACCCGAAATTTCAGATGTTTTTTTTTCAATGCAAAATATGAACCCACCCCCACCCAAATCGATCCGCTGTTTCAAATTTGGAAAAAAATGTGGAAAAATTTTTTTGGAAAAAAAATGTTCGAAAAAAAAATTTTGAAATTTTTTTTTTCGAATTTTTTTTTTGATTTTTTTTTTTTTTTAAAGAACAATTTCTTGTCTGAAACATACCGATCCGAAGTTTCATCCCGATCCAGTGGTTGGTCAAAAACTCATTCAAAGTGGAGACGGAATTACAGGAAAAAAAACTACCGAAAATAGTAATGCACCTCTGGTGCATAAAAATACGAAAAACTGATTTTTTTGGTTTGCCCCCAAACTTATGAACGGTAGTGTACAGTGTACATATAAACATAAATAAAAGTTTGATACGACCGACGGTGCTTCCTCATGAATTCGGTACGATCGAATTCTGTACAAACTTGTTAACATTTGAAAATGGTAAATTTTTTGAATTCGAAATTGGTAGCTATTGAGGATGGAATGAGAGCTTTGTTGCAAGTTGATCGAAAAAAAGACGAAAATAATTTTCGATAATAAATTAAAAAGAAATTTTTCGTTCAGCTGATTATCCGTTGCACACTTGCAATTCCAACTCGGCTCAAAAGAGAATAACTTATCAATAATTATTATCGTTATTGAAGTGGTTTAATGTTGCGGAACTTGAAACATGAATGACGACGATAGCGATAAGAACCGCAAAAAAAAAATAAAATAAAATAAAATCGCAGAACATTGGCAGGATTCAATTTTGTTTTGTTTTGAGCAATCTTCGGAAAAATGCGATTATGATTTGCGTCAGTCACATCGGACGATGCTATTGGAGATTTTTTCTTATTTTTTCTTTCAATTTAAACGAACATGCAGCCCTACAAAAAAAGACGGGCGGTTTTCTCCTTTTTTTCAAACCGCCTGTAATTGATGACTTCGCATACGAACTATATTTCTTACAATTGGAAATTGGAATGTAATTCAACTCTCTTAGAACGTGCTTCAAGTTTTCCAAATCCTCTTATCATAACGGACATGAAACAGCACAAAATTCATTGAATGGAAATATACAAACAAATGATCAATTCCGAAATGTTTGTGATTTTTGATTTGTTTTATTTGATGATTATTATCAAAAACAGGCGGAGCTTAGGTCACGCAGACGATTTAGCTTGAAACTTCTAATAATTTGAAATTGTCTTGTCAGCAAAAATGAACTACTTAAAAATATGATCTAATTATGTGGCATATTTTTTGTCAGATTCAATATTTGTCCAACGCCCGTACGTCAATAAGCTTTTTTACAGTCGAAATATTCAAAGCGTCAGTAAAATTTTACGTTTGAAGTCTTTGGATCGTATATGATGCTGATTATTCTGATAAATTTCATCGTTCCCATATTATTTTGATCGCATCAGACGTTGATTTATTGTCAATATCACATATTTTATTATCATTACTAGCGAAAACTCGGCATACGTTAATATGCCACTAAATAGAAGAACTTTTAGAATCTTGAGAAGTTATTCCTTTATATTATTACATTGAAACCTCTTTAAAACTTTGGATTTTGGCAAAGATTTAACCGTAGAACTTTCTTACGAAAATTTCACCTCTCCGGTACCCTAATAGACATGTTCCATGAATCAGCTCAATCAGTTGAGCATTTCCCTTCATTTGGGGGTTTCATGAAAGTTGTGTTCGGCGCTACCTATCGGTATTTTTTCAAACTATGTTCCAACCCTTTCCGGCATCCATGCAAACATACCCTGCGATTTTGGGCTACATCGGATCAGTACATTCTCAGTAGTTTATAAATTAGTGTGTTAAGCGCCCCCATCGGAATTTTTACTATTTTAGGTTATTTTTTTTTTGCCTGTAATTCCTTCCCCACTTTGAATAATTTTTTGACTATCTTCTAGTGGTCGAGTTAAGTTGATGCGCATTGAATGCGAATGCGAATGCGATACTTCGCGGGACTCTATAGTTAGGTTCGCTTTCGCATTAATCGCATTCGCATGCCAATTGCGAATGCGAACAGGCATTGCGAATGCGAGATACGAACAGATTTGGCCAGCTCTGGTGAACACCCACAGCTAGGATTATTATTATTATTATTTTTTGTGCCTCTTTTGCAAATATGTATGTTCAAATATCGGCATATATAGCTACCGGCACCTACCGCAGGCGTGTCGAACCTATTTAAAAACATTCCTCTAGACTCGATGAACAAATTAATATCAGTAGGATTTCATGCATAGTTTTCGAGTCTATGCACGACATACATACAGTTTTCCATTTTTATATATAGATTGGTAGATAGATAGATATAGATATAGATATAGATATATAAATAGATTATTATTATGATGTATTAGGACGAAGTAAAAAAAAATCAATCCAAACGTGATTATTATGCTGACGTTTCAGCAGCACATTTGTTGCGAATAAAAAATGAAATAAAGTAGTAAAATCAGAGATAAATAAATAGTTGAAACGATTAAAACATACTTTTCCGTGCTGTTGACTTTTTGATAGTCCCTGAATTGAATGCAACATCATGATGTTTGTATTTTTTTTCGTTGAAAAAATGCAAGTGCAAATTTTTTTTCTTTTTTTTCAAAATTCCGTTGGGTGCACTGTAGTAGCCATAAAGAAAAATTTCTATGAGGTCTCGTACCTCCATAAACAGCTTAGGTATCAATCTGAGAACTCCTTCTACACGCTAGAGGAGTTTGTATTGATGTTTCGTGGACTGGGAAAGATTTGTTAAAAGAACCAACAACGACAACACACAAAATCAATACTCGTTCCACCATTGTGGATGGCGGAAAAGTAATTGTCTGAAAATAAAGATTTTAGCGAATGTTCGATTCGATTCTCTTCAGAAGGGAAGCGTAGAACCATATCAACATGAATTCTAGCAACGAACAATTAAAATCTAAATCGAAACGATTATGCGACGATTAAAAAAACTAAATGGACAAGAGGATCATTTGATAGAAATGCGCATTATAAATTAAATAACCATTCAAGCGGAGACAGCATCATTAATTCGCAACTTTTTGTCTTGATTTGACATTTTAGCCGATAATCTCTGATTTGTTCATCAGTTATATTTCACTTAATCCATATGCTTTCAAGTTTTTATTGGATTTTTCGAAAAATTCGCTATGAATTTGATTCATGTTTCACAGTCTATCGTTCTGTCAATTTCATACATAAAATTAGATTTGGGTCAATTCAAAAAGAACATTAAATTGACGCATCTGTCTCCGTATATGAATCACTGATGCGGAAAAGCTTCTGTTTAAACTAAAACAAATCAATAAAAATATCTGTTACTTTCTCGGAACGGTTGAAGGTCGGAGGCGTAAAGATGCCAACTGAACATGAAAAATTTTGTGTTTTATTATATCGTTTTGACATCTTCTAAAATTTATTGAAATAAAAAATATCATTTTCGCCGGTGATGGAAAATATTTTCATATAAAATACGGAATGATTCAGCGTCGATAATTACGTGATATTTGGTATCACGTATCGTATTTGTAAAGTATTATTTTCATTTAATTGGTTTGAATTTGAGTGCGTTGTTCAACTATATTGCTTTATCATGGAATCATTATCGTTATCCGTTTTGTAAACAACAATAATTCCATGTCATTTTCTATTTCGATTCAAAGTCGTTTGACCCATTTCTTATCAGTTTGGGATGCGATTGTCAGCGAATATGCCTCCAAATATGTAATCGATTCAATGTATTATAATTTCAATAAATTCGTTGCACGCGAATATACAACAACATTTATCTCTGGTTCCTATACAACATGCTGCGATTATTGTTATTTATTATTATAGAGGAAGAAAATTACACCGAATGTCGACGTTTCCAAAAGAGAAGGAAAAAATATATATGACAAAACGGACCGTTATTGGTTTTCGATTATCGATGCCATTGACGTGGTTATGGATTTTGAAGGAATATGCAAAAACAAAATCGAAAATAATTTTAAATGTAAATAAAGATTGTTTGCTTCCAATCTGCAAATGTGCATTTATTCTGATCTTAACAGTTTCATTCCCTTTCGATTCGTGATTAATTTTCAATCTTTAACAACAACATCAACTGGAAAATCAATCTGTGAAACGATTAAAATTTCTATAATCGTATTGATCGAGAACCGAAACTTATGGAGGAAGCGTTTCCCATCTAGCCGGAGCCACCCTGTATTTTGTCTAACGTCTTTTTTCAAACTCGAACATTCTACGTAGTAAACCGTCTCCACTTCACGTACAATCTGTCAATTTGTCAGTTAACTCCACTGTCATAATAAATATTGACATTAGGATTCTTCGAGTTATTCACATGAATTTTCAATTGCGTTTCGGCATTTGACTTTCACCGATTTTGATTGCTGGATTAGAGGAAAAAATACTAACGTCATCAATACACCTGAACTATTGAAAAGAATTCAAGTTTCAAGAACATCGAACAAAATGAGCGCACTGAAATTCATATATTCTACGAAAAATAAACCATCCACATTGAAATCGTTAATTGGTTGTTCGCGAACGATTAGCTTATCAAATACATTTTGCGACAAATACAAGTGAGTGTGTTTAACTTTGAATGACATTGAAACGTTTTGTTGACCAATAAATTTTATCAATTCAATTTATAGATGTGAAATATTGGTTATTGGTGGCGGGACTGGAGGATGTTCAATCGCAGCAAAATTATCATCAAAATGGTCAAAAGATGGATGCATTGTATTGGAACCGGCATCTGAGCATTATTATCAACCAATGTTTACCATGATTGGAGGCGGCATGAAAAGTTTAACGGAATCACGACGATATATGGGGTCGGTGCTTCCAAAAAAAGCCAAATGGATTACAGATTCAGCCGTCCAATTCAATCCACATGCAAATGAAGTGATCACAAAACTGGGCCACACAATTAATTATGATATTGTTGTGATTGCAGTTGGCCTTCAATTGAATTATGAGAAGGTAATATCAATAAATCGAAATTTGGCGAAGGCAGTTTAATGGATTTTTTCTTTTCGTTTGTAAATTAAAGGTCCCCGGCTTAAAAGAAGCCCTCTCGGTACCGAATGGAAATGTTACATCAATCTATTCACCGGAATACGTTGAAAGGCATATAAGTGCCATGCGGCATTTTGAATCCGGCAATATTGTATTCACATTTCCAGCATCGCCTGTCAAATGTCCCGGAGCGCCACTAAAGATCTGTTTCATTACTGAACACTTTTTGCGGAGAACAGACAAACGGCAAAATGCGAACATTATCTACAATACAGCATTACCAGTCATTTTTGGTGTCAAACACTATGCGGATGCGCTCTGGATTGTTGCAAAACAGCGAAATGTGAATGTTAATTTGAAAACGAATTTAGTCGAGGTACTTGGGGAAAAGAATCAGGCGATTTTCGCAAATGTTGACAATCCATCTGAACGAACCACTGTTGATGTGAGTACAATAGATTAGTCCTATATTTTACAACAACTAACATTACATGAAATTATTATTTTGCAGTATTCAATTTTGCATGCGGTGCCGCCACAAAGTGTCCCAAATGTGTTACTCGAATCGAAATCATTAACAAATGATTTTGGATTTGTTGATGTTGACAAAGGCACATTGCAACATGTAAAATATCCAAATGTGTTTGCTCTTGGCGATTGTGCATCAACGCCAAACTCCAAAACCATGGCAGCCATTGGTGAGTCATTTAAATGAAAAATTCAAAAACTTTTCCTAAATTGTGGTTTTTGTATTTCAACAGCAAGTCAAGTGGGTGTCCTATATAAGAATATTCAAAGCTTCAAAAAGGGCAAAAAAGCTCAGTTCTCTATACGATGGATATGCATCTTGTCCGATAGTGACTGGATATGATTCTTGTATTTTGGCCGAATTTGATTACAATTTACAACCTAAAGAAACATTTCCGTTCCGTCAGGATTGTGAACGATATTCAATGTTTTTGCTCAAACGGGACATTATGCCCTTTCTTTACTGGAAATTAATGCTGAATGGACATTGGAATGGTCCCGAACC
>GL501488.1:779591-808168 GCA_000149185.1 Mayetiola destructor | reverse complement strand
GGGGTTTTTCTCAAGCTTTCGAATGGTCCAAATGACAAGGCATAAGACCCATCCCACACCGAGTTAGAGCTGGTACACAAAAATAAATAAATAAATATACATATTTATAACGATTTTATAACTTAATGTTTCATATCAAGCAAAATCGAAATTTTTTTTTCAAATTCTTTTCTTTTCAATTTTCTTGTAAAATCTATATTTTTTCTCTAAAAACTTCAATTTTTATCAAAATTCCAAAACAAATTCTTTTTTTTAAGATTTCAGAAAAAAAAATTATTCGAAAATTTCAAATTTTTTTTTTCTTCAAAGATCTATTTCTTTTTTTTTAATTGTATTGTTGTTAATTCCAAACTTATATTAAAAGAGGCTGTACGGGAAAGTTTGTTGTCGCAGGCGACTACCTTGTCATATTCACAATTCATAGATATATTGAAAGGCTTTGGTAAATTTGTAAATTTTTTATGTAAATTTCGTTTGAATAGGATTTGATTGTTACTTAAAAGGGTTAACATCACGGGCCTTTTTCAACCTTATTGTGTTTTTGTTCTTTATATTTTTTAATAAATCGAAAATAACATAAACAAAAAAATAAAAAAAATGAAAATAATCAATTCCGTATTCGTCAGTCGCTCATCATATTCAGTCAGTTAAATTTGGCATGATTGTGTTGGTGTATTCATTCTGTGGAGGCGACTAAATGATCATTTTCAGACACTTTCAATGACTGAACAGTGAACACAAAGAGTGTGTGATTGGCAATGCCACGTACGTGATCTCTATGGATTATTTTTAGACCAATCCGTCTGTCTCTCTCTCTCTCTCTCTCTCTCTCTTTCCTACAATTTAACAAATGTTGATTGCCCATCAAACCGTTATGAGACGCGATCAAAAGGAAAACAGAGAAAATGTTCGAGCAATGAACGAAAAAAAAAACAAAACGAATTCAGTGAGAATTTCGAAATATCCCAACGTTTTTTTGTTTGTTATATCAAAATTGGTCGTTTGGAGCGTCGCAAAAATTTGGAATCAGCTCGTAGACAAAACATGCTTTAAATAGATCAAAGATCTATTCTCCTGTGAAGACTGCGAATCTTTCAACTCAAAAGTTTATTCTCATTTTCGTGCAATTCGAAATTTTGAGTTAAATTAGTTTGTTTCATTGTCGCTCGAAATGGTGAACAACCTTCAATTTCAATTTGCATTAATGCAATTTTTTCTCTTGATTCCGATTAACAAGCTCAAAGAAAAGAAGAAATAACGAAGCATAAAATAAAAATGATCATAGTTTTCACCAGCTAAATTTAATCGTTAGCTCAATTCAAATGAAACCTTGCATGCATTCCACATTGGAATTCCATGTGCAACGGTATACCGATTGCTGCTATTATTGGCGTGATGTCTGCACCTGAGAGCAAACGGAATTATTGGAAAATGATGTTAGAATGGAAAAGCAAAACACGAAAATACCAAACTGAAATACAATGATTAACTATAGCTTCAAATTGTTATTGGATCCGATGTGTTATAGAATGCAGTCATGGTTGCAGTCGTGGTCGTTATAATGTAATTGTTATTCACTCTTCTCTTGGCTCTCTCGGTTAAGATCATTGGTGGTATATATTCTTTGCAAAGATTTAGAAAAAAATATTGAATTTGAATTGTGGAATGGTGAATCCTCTACGCACTTTCAAGCCGCGTGCGGGATACGAGATGACAGCGCCTGCCATTTTCAAATCCCGGATAAATGGTTGTTGTATATTAGCTTCTCAGTTCCATTTGGTTTGGTTGGGCTATTTAAAAGGGGCACTGATAGCATTTCAATTTCGATTCTGAAACGACTGAATGATAATAATAGCCAACTTATATTAGCACAACAACAACGGCAAAATTTATTTATATATTAACAATTTAAACGATTTCGAAATATGCATTTATGCAGTCAGCCATAAATTCAAAAAATAATTCGCCAGCCTCTACACGAATAGGTGAATGAATAGAGCTACCAGATACTAGAAACTGCAGCTCGAATTAGAACATAATCGTAAAGTAAGTAATAAAGTTTTGCAGCTAAAACATGAATAAAATATACTATATACAAATTGAGAACTAAGGAATAAAAAAAAATAAATAAAAAATAAATGGGGAAAAATAGAAAAAGAAGAAGAAAAAAGCGAACATCGAATGGAATTTCCTTAATTAGTTAATATTGTGAATGAGTAAATCTTGACACCATGAAAGCATTAAGCAAAACAAAAAACCAGCACGAGCATTAAATTACAATCATTGGTTTGTTATATTTCGTCATGCATTCCTTTGATCATGTTTTTTTTTTCGTTTCGTTTGTTTGTTTGTTCCTTCTCTCCATTTCGTTTGCATGACAAAAACGTGCGTCTATTTAAATATATTGAAGTTTCAGGCTATTAATTTAGTCTTTCAAGGTAGGCAGCTTATTATTGGTCCGAATTGGAAATATGTATGTGGTGGTTGCATTCGAATCTCTTGAAAAGCAGCAGCAACAACAACAACACCAACAATCAGAACCAATTCCATTCGTTGCCTTGTCACGTTCTAAATTGGAGCTTCGTGAATTTTATATTTGATAAAGCTAAAATGTATCTGTCGAAGCATCGCGGTTCTTGGAAATGCACCGCTATGCCGTCATTTGAAAATATTTTTACATTTTAATCAGTTTTGTTTAGCATGGTTCATCGCTCAACTTAACGCAAAGCTGACCGAAAAAAAGAGAGAACGACATAGCAAATATGCCGGTAGTTTGCATAGCAATTCATTTGCTTAATCGAATACAATTTTCCATCCATTTAGAGCCGCCATCATCGATGCTATCGATTTTCGTTCTTGTATTTTGAATGACTTTATAATTATATTATAATTCTATGAATTGAGGCGTTGTCAATAGCCATAAAGCACGAATTATTAGATTCATTGGATTTTAGATCGTCATCGAACGAAACCTTGCATGCATTCCACATTGGAATTCCATGTGCAACGGTATACCGATTGCTGCTATTATTGGCGTGATGTCTGCACCTGAGAGCAAACGGAATTATTGGAAAATGATGTTAGAATGGAAAAGCAAAACACGAAAATACCAAACTGAAATACAATGATTAACTATAGCTTCAAATTGTTATTGGATCCGATGTGTTATAGAATGCAGTCATGGTTGCAGTCGTGGTCGTTATAATGTAATTGTTATTCACTCTTCTCTTGGCTCTCTCGGTTAAGATCATTGGTGGTATATATTCTTTGCAAAGATTTAGAAAAAAATATTGAATTTGAATTGTGGAATGGTGAATCCTCTACGCACTTTCAAGCCGCGTGCGGGATACGAGATGACAGCGCCTGCCATTTTCAAATCCCGGATAAATGGTTGTTGTATATTAGCTTCTCAGTTCCATTTGGTTTGGTTGGGCTATTTAAAAGGGGCACTGATAGCATTTCAATTTCGATTCTGAAACGACTGAATGATAATAATAGCCAACTTATATTAGCACAACAACAACGGCAAAATTTATTTATATATTAACAATTTAAACGATTTCGAAATATGCATTTATGCAGTCAGCCATAAATTCAAAAATAATTCGCCAGCCTCTACACGAATAGGTGAATGAATAGAGCTACCAGATACTAGAAACTGCAGCTCGAATTAGAACATAATCGTAAAGTAAGTAATAAAGTTTTGCAGCTAAAACATGAATAAAATATACTATATACAAATTGAGAACTAAGGAATAAAAAAATAAATAAAAATAAATGGGGAAAAATAGAAAAAGAAGAAGAAAAAAGCGAACATCGAATGGAATTTCCTTAATTAGTTAATATTGTGAATGAGTAAATCTTGACACCATGAAAGCATTAAGCAAAACAAAAACCAGCACGAGCATTAAATTACAATCATTGGTTTGTTATATTTCGTCATGCATTCCTTTGATCATGTTTTTTTTTCGTTTCGTTTGTTTGTTTGTTCCTTCTCTCCATTTCGTTTGCATGACAAAAACGTGCGTCTATTTAAATATATTGAAGTTTCAGGCTATTAATTTAGTCTTTCAAGGTAGGCAGCTTATTATTGGTCCGAATTGGAAATATGTATGTGGTGGTTGCATTCGAATCTCTTGAAAAGCAGCAGCAACAACAACAACACCAACAATCAGAACCAATTCCATTCGTTGCCTTGTCACGTTCTAAATTGGAGCTTCGTGAATTTTATATTTGATAAAGCTAAAATGTATCTGTCGAAGCATCGCGGTTCTTGGAAATGCACCGCTATGCCGTCATTTGAAAATATTTTTACATTTTAATCAGTTTTGTTTAGCATGGTTCATCGCTCAACTTAACGCAAAGCTGACCGAAAAAAAGAGAGAACGACATAGCAAATATGCCGGTAGTTTGCATAGCAATTCATTTGCTTAATCGAATACAATTTTCCATCCATTTAGAGCCGCCATCATCGATGCTATCGATTTTCGTTCTTGTATTTTGAATGACTTTATAATTATATTATAATTCTATGAATTGAGGCGTTGTCAATAGCCATAAAGCACGAATTATTAGATTCATTGGATTTTAGATCGTCATCGAACGAATTCGCAATTTTCGCAAGCATTTTTCAATATTTTTCATGCGTGTTTTTGTTGTTTCGGAACGGAATACTTGTGTACCCTCATCTACAATAAAGTCTCTATAAAAGGACCATTTCTTATTTGTGAACCAATCAGCCAACAACCAAAGTGGTCTGTTTAGAGGAACTACACTGTATATAAAACGCATAAAACGTGTTCGTATTGCGAATTGAGTCTGAATGCAACACGAGACTTGCTTTTGATGTGTTTGCACTATTCACGATTACATTCAAAACATTTGCACAACTCTACTGTTTTGTTCGTAACCGGCGACACGGCCGTGTCGTTGTTGTATTGTTGTTGTTGTTGTTGCCATTCGAACGGTGTTGTTATTTATTATAAAATAGTTATATGTATTTATATGTGTGGTGTGGTGTGTGGTGCGCTGTATGCAATGTTCTACGGGAATATATGTTCGATTTAAGGTCTACCAATCTTTTTTTCTTCCACTTTGGAATCAATACACAATATATTTGTGTTCTGTTCGTGCATTTGAAAATCGGCAAGATCACATTTGCTGAAATTCCTCTTATGGAAAAAAGGTTCCCAGGCATTCCGATCCAATAGTCGTTTTCATATTGAAAATATTTTCGCTTGATTCAACTTGGCTGTTTGCTGTGTCGTTTATGTGTGTGAACGGTAATGGATTTGTTGTTCCAACAAGTTTTTCGATTTTCATTTCTTTTCTTTTCTTTTCTTTTCTCTTCTCATTCTTTCTCTTTGGGTTTGTTTGGTTTGTTTGAGTTTCGAGATGTGTGCAACAATGCTGTTGACTCTGTGTTGATCCCGATTCTAAGAAACGATTGCCTTTTTTTTCTTTCCACTTCATTTTTGCCTTCGTTTTTCCATTTCTCATTCCGGATAAAGTTCTGCTTGGGACTACCAAATGCTCCTTTTGTAATTTTAATAAGAAATCCGAACCATCCAATGATTCGAATTTTAGAAAATATTTTTCAACGAAATGAAAATCGATTTTTATTTATTGGAAATAAAAACCGATTGCAAAGTTGCAAGTGCATCGTCCGGTGAAACATTTCCCGTGTTTTTTTTATTGCTGGTTGTTGTTTACATCTATTGCAAAATGAATTGCATATAAAATGCATTTCAGATTTCCACCGAAACAAGTATAACCTGCAATCGATCACGAAAAAAGCCACATAAACGATCCAGAACGGCATTCTTTAGTCACTGTTGGCTGTTAGCTGTTGGATGTGTGTAAAGAATGTGCTCGGCGAATGCATGTATTTTATATTGTATATGCACACAAGGTTTGCAGTCTACAGAACGGTCATGATTATTCGTATCGCGATGAGCTTCATAACATAATCTTTGCATCAAAACTTATGAAAACAAACCGCTAACGAATTATGAAATTTTAAAGATTAGTCAAAGGCGAACAGCATTCGATGTAATTACAAGTTTTATACTTTTAAATTCTTCGGGCCGGCCGTACTTTATCCATAGCTTTCTGAAAGCGCCCAATTTAAGCGTTTGTATTTCTTGGAATCATGGAACCGGTATGCCTGTTTCTATTCATTCCCTCGTTTCGATATTCTGTGTTTGGATCTCCGAAATTTTGCTTCCATCTTTATCTCTTTTACTCCTTCCTCATTTCGGTTTGTTAATAATCTCAGCCAGTTGAGTTATGTTCATTCGCGACATTCCTTGGAATGCAAACGCCAAGATGTCAAAAGGATAGACGGAGAGAGAAGGATGGAAAAATGTTGATCGCAAACAAATGCACCGATAGCGATAGTCACAAAAACAGCAATGAAGTTCATTGAATGAACTCCACAGTGTACTTAACATTTTGATGATCACTTCGATTATTATTATTATGAGGTTGCTATTATCGAACGGTTTCGATGAAATGGACGAACGAATGGAATGGAATGTGGTTGCACACGTTGCAAAGATAAACTGTCGATAAAATGTGCACATCATACGCTGCAATGTTGTTTGCAGTTTTCTGGTTTTAACCAGGATCCCAAAGAAAGAAATGAGATATTAACTTGATATTTTTTGCATTTTACAGGCGAACGAGCGCAGAAACACTTGTTATGCCAGTATTTATGATCCCCAAGTGATAAGGGAGACTTGAATGGGAAATTTAATGGAAGGAATGCAAAAATATTCCCATTAATATTTTGATTTTACGATAGAATAAGTTCTGTTTCACATGTCTCGGTGCATCAAAGGCTGACAGATTCAAAATGTCGAATAAACAGACAACCAAGGCTTAAACGATAGGAGCCATCAATCAAATGGCGTTAAAACTTGGTTACAACAGAATCATTCGTCTGATTTTTATGGATATTGGCTGGAAAACGATCATTTCGTTATTTGTAATTTGTAATTTGTGGGAGAGTTTTTCCTCATTTCAGATGGTAATCACAGTGGTGTGATCCGGACCTGATCGATAAGATTATTCAATGGAAATTAGCTACCGAAAAGGTGTACTTTAACCGTTTGTCATTCGTGTATACATTTATTGTTGAGCATATCGGCCATTGCAATCAACAATTTCTAGACCAATATCGGTACTTGAAAATTATTCAAGTGAAAAATCAGCCTATTTGTTGCCATAAAAAGAAAACACAGCACAACAGAACAATGGAGACGGCTCTTTCATTTCACAACTCACAACATGCATACACATAACACACATTCTTATCCGGAACTATTTTATTCACAATATATTTAGTTTTATTTTTATTTATTTTTTTGAAGTGACTTGTATCTGTATTACCGGATATTACCCATTACAATTTCGTTTATTTTCGTTTTTTTTTTCATTTTTATTATCATCAGTCGCACAATATGAAATATGAAAGAATACAAGAATGTGAATATGAATTGGTGTATGGAATGAGCACTAAACACAACTCATAATAACAACTAATAACTTGCGTTTGTTTATCATGGCGACATGTTTACATATCACACATTATGAAATTGAGGAAAAAAATACATAGAAAACGCTTTGCTCCACTTTGAGTTTTGTATTAGAGAGAAGAGAAAAAAAACCAATAAAATAACTAGAAAACATGGCCTCTTTCATCATTTCCACTACATTCCATAATTTCTCTGTTTCTGGACACGCATGAATGCATTGTCGCCATTATTCCAAAGCGCTGAATCTTTTTCCTGTAAACGAAAATTAAATTCTTTTGATATTATTTTTTGTGGTCTGGAACAATAATCAGTTGTTCCTCTTCTTCTCCTGCATTTTCTTCATTTTTTTCTTGGACAAAATTTCGGAAGAAAACAAAATTTCTTTATCTTATTAAATAATCTAAAAGTATATGCAAGAAAACAGGAATAGAAGATAAGAGGAGACTGAGACCTGAAACATTTCATTCGCATTAATGAATTGCATTGTTAAGTGTTGAATCGTAAACTCTATTTTTTATTTCGCTGAGAGACGATGGCCCGAGTATCAGAAAGGTAGATGAAGAACAGGAGAAAGAAAAAAGACAACATTTCGTATGTATCATGAGCTACTTTCTCCGAAACTATTTGACACTCTCCAAAGACAATTGGATTCGGTGAAAATATAACGTAGATGTGACTTGACAATCATCTTAATATATTATTTATAAGATCGAAATGTGTTCGCGTGCGGTTTTTTTTATCTTTGCATCCGCATTTTTGTGGTTCAGAGATTTTAAGGCGGAAAAAATGTGAAATGAAATTCGTTCCTGTGGTCGGTACAAGAGAACACATCATATTTTTTTCGCCCTTGAAATTATCGAAATTTTCTATTTGCGACACCGTTCCGAATTCAACAGTAAGGATGAGTAATATTCAAAAAATCGGAAAATTTCTTTCATTTCCAAATTATTATTTTTTTGTGTGTGTATGTGTCAAAATGAGTATTTAAATAGGATGAGATCAGCTGTATTTCAGTATGAAGATGATTTCCATTGCAAAATACATTGCAATTTAAGTATTTTTGTTATTTCCACTGTGCATGAATATAAGAGGAAAAATGCACACACAAAACTATTCTGTACTAAAATGGAATTCGCACACATGAGCACATTTTTCGAAAGAAAAAAAAACATTTTACACTGAAAATGTTTGCAGTTCTGTAGTACGATTGTGTGACTTCATTTAAATTTCGAAAATATTCAATGCTCAAGATTCAGGTCTCATGTTAAAAGGAATATGAATACATAGACAATTGAACGAATGAACATTATATAAAGCTGAAATAGCAAAGGGAACCTGAAATCCACAGATGCAATAAGCAATAAAAAATAATGATGTGAATTCAATACATGCGCATGATGCGCACACATTTAAGGCCACACAGTCACACCGAGGTAGAAAAATGTGATCGTCGTCGTTGTCGATAGCCAAAGATGTTGTGAATGAGTGAGAGAATTGTATAGCCGAACGTTTGATTACTATTAACATTCCGAAGGCACGAAGTCTAAACGAACTTGAATTCGGAATTATAGACACACTATTAACGGAGTATCATTCTTCTTATGCCTTCTTATATTCTTTTTAATTTTCGTGTTTTATTTTTTTTTTTTTTTCGCAAGTAGGATGTAGGGCTCGATCAAATTGATTTCAGTTGCCTCGTATATTAGTGTAATTTGGATTTCTTTTCATGTGACCGATATATATTCGTATATTGCTCGTATCCGTGACTGTGGTGGATTCAAGTCCGTGGACAACCCTACAAGGTTGTACGGCTATGAATTGCCATAGTAGTACATATCATCATATTTGTATTTGTATCACATTCAGTGAAATGGCCTTACGCATTCCGATACACACGATGGTGGTGTTGTGTGCTGTCCGCTCATCTTTCTCGTTCTCGTTTGTCTGTTCGTTTGGGTTCGAATGAATTTCGGTGTGGCTCCAATTGTTGCTGAAGTTTTTTCTTTTTCCTTATTTTCTGTTCATTCTCATTTGCGACGTAGACGATCAGCGATTCAATTGATCAGCACAAAGTTAAGTTAGCTGCGACTTCAACGCAAAATAATCAGGGAAAAATTTATTATTATCAATCATCAACGGGAAAATAGTGGAACAAGTTATTCGTCTTAATTTTTTTTTTCTACTATTTTTGTTGCCTTTCTTATTGATAGAAAAAATTTAGTAGTGACTTTTCGACGTAATATTTATTTTCAATTTTTGAATAAATTTCCATTACGTTAAATAAACATGTGAAATTCCAATTGAATGAAAAAACCGATTAAGAAATCAAACCGAAAATAACGATTAATGAAATTAAAAAAGGAACATTAAAGATATGCAAATAATTTGGCACGAGTTCAGTGAGTGATTGAAGGCCCGTACATTATGAACAACAACCAATGTATTAACAATACACCAAATACGCGAGAGAGCGCTGGTGCCATCACCGATTCATTGAATCAATGACTAACTGGTAAATTCTGTATAAATCATGGAATCATTTTAAAATTGAATATTTTTTTCTTCCATTTATTCGACTTTTTAAGAGTTTCAAGTTTTGGTCAAATGTTAATTGAGCCCTTGAAACGGTTAATGTTTCAGTGACACATTGTTTTGCACAAATTTTTGTCTCATTTCAAGTATAGATTTTGTTAAATGCTATGCATTGTATAACTTTTTGCCTCGTGTGCTTAAATCCGAAGCTGATTTGCGATTATTTTTTTATTTTATTTTTTCACACGAAAGCCCATTCCCCGTCCATTTCATACACATAATGAATATTTATCATTCAATTATCCATCAGTTGCTAATGCGTAGATGCAAATATATACATCTTCGTATGGATTTTCGTCACCGAACACATGATGAAATGTGGTGTAATATTATTTGTAATTTGATTGTGTTCAATGTTCAATTTGATTAAAATTTTGTCCGATTTCCAAATCGGTAGGCAAACATGTTTCTATTTTTGAAAAGAAGAAATAAATATGAATACGAAATATTAAAAATGGAAGCTCATGCACACTATGATAGAAACCTACACGCAAATCGTTTCAGACTTCCGAGCCGGAAGCAAGAAAACATTTTTTCATTATCTAATAATTATAATTTGAAGAACGATATGGTCAAATTTACAGTTTTCCATCAAATTGTTATTGATGATATTTATGACATCAACACATTTTGAAATTTTGTCTTCTTTCTTTTGTTGTCGTTTGTTGTTCCAGTCGGTCGCCTTTGAGAACTGAATTTTAAACGATTATGTCTTTAAATTGCGTTTCTCTTCGCTTACTTATGAATTTGAATGGCAAATGGCAAAGCATTAATTCCTTCAGCAATTTAACAACGATTTTCTCTTTACAATAATTTTTTCGTTTCCATTTCATTCCGTTCGATTTCATTAAACGAAGGTTGAAGTCTAAAGGCCATAAGATATTAGATTTGTCCATCTATTTTTGCATTTGCGATCTAAAGCCTGATGGGGCATGAGCATGTGGCCCAGGCTTAATTTTCAAGTAGCCCAACAAAAATTGTAATGATTTTTATCAAAGCAAATACTTGAGCCAGTCCAGAGACTTACAGTATGGCCGTATATCCATGCATATGACCGTGTCTGTGTGTGTATGTCTATTTGAATTGAAAAAATTTGAATAGAAGAATGCGAAGCACATTTTTTTTCCTTTGCTTTTCGCTTATTTTCGTTACAAGATCGTGAATGTGTTAGGCCTATAGAACACAATTACATTTAGAGGGAGACAAAAGTTGAACTACTTTGAATATTAAGTACATAATTGAAAAGCTGTCTACATAGAAAATGCTAATATTTGCTTAGATCATTCAGAAAAAAAACTACCAAAAGAGAAGACATTTTGTGTCGTTAGTTTGGCACATCGTTTTATACCTAACCACAAACATGATGACCTCAAACGGTATGAAACTGTATCAAATGAATGGAAGAAAGATGGACAAATGGAAATAAACAGAAATGAAAAGAAGAACTTTTGTTGAGAAAAATGTTGCAAAGCAAATACGTTGACACTTTAGCAATGTAAATTGCACAAATGGCATTTCATACTTTTCAAAAGAATCTTCATTGTCCGTATGCCCAACAGCCTATGCGGATCTGTCTGTATCTATGTGCGTGTGTGTGCGCAAATGACTATTTGAGAAATGTGTATCACACATCTGAGTCTATCTTCGTAACAAAAACGCCTTTTTCATGTAATTCTATTCAAATCGAGCGATTCAGTACACGCGCTCATAAAAATACCAAATTCGAAATGGAAGTTAAAACGTATTAAATAAAGATTCTGTTCAATACACGATGTGGACCTTAGGTTTAGATCATTAATTTGTGTTTCTTCGTTTGGATGAACGCATTCGTACACTAAACACTGAACAGTGTGTTCAAACAGACAAATTCAACAGTGCTCCGTCGTAGCGTTCATTCGATTCATGTATTAAGTATATAGCATAAAATAAATACATGAAAATTGTGTTCAGCCGTTTCAGTTTTGTTTCTTCTTTGATAATTTTATGTTTGAAATTCTTTCACATTGGTGGATTGTGTTTCCGCTTTTTATTCCGATTCCACTATACTAATAATGTTGCTATGCATACATTGATTGTCTCTCTTATATTCGCTATCACATCGATTCTTTCTCATTCATTCTGATTACAGTTAACACTCGACATTCCGGAATTCAGAATTTGGATTGGTGTGAAATGTGCCACTGACAGGAAGTTGGCAAATTTATTGATATGCTAGTCATGAGCTTGAATCGGCGAGAATGTGCTCATGTACGAATGTGAATGGTTCGAAGAAGAGAATGAGTGACAATCACAATCTGGGATGGTATCATGTTATCGAGACCAAACTGTATTACTTTTTCATGCCATTCCAAAATTAACTGTTTTGTTGAAATTCCAGACGTTCAACTATATGAACAAGAATTAAATAGCACATGAGAAAGGTCATTCGACATTGTAGACCGAAGACCGATGACATCAAAAAGGGAGATCACCCGTTTTTCGCCTTTTACATTTTCGTTTTTTCGTTCTTTTTCTCTTCGCTGTTTGATCGTCGAACACTCGAATCGAAGCCTATTTCAACCAAATAATTCGAGTTTTCCACAGCGTTCATTGAATTAGGGCTCTGGTTTTTTCGGGTATTTTTGGCCAAATGAACATGAAAGACAAAATTTTATGTTCTCACATCTGACAAGTACTCAAGACTGGGTGTTGACTGTTCATTGAAAATTGTAATACGTATTGCATTACAAAGCCCATTTAAAAAAGAAAAAGAAATGAAAACTGAATTGCGTGTTCCGTCATTCTACGACGTAACTCATCTCTCATTCGTTCCTCAAAAAAAAATAAAAAAATAAATAAATAAACTTAAAATGCGCAATATTCTAATACAACAATGGCAATATCAAAGCAGCAATAAAAAGAACTGAAAACCCTGAATGGTAACTGATTTGAAGGAGCAACGTAAATATCTAAAAAAGCGTTTTAGAAAAATGCTCGAATGGCTCTGCCAAAGCATTGCTCGTATTCAAATTAATTTAAAATCAAGTTGTTAATGAATGTGAGAAAAAAACGAATCAATAAAACATGGCCAATTCGTGACAAATACCGAATGCCATTTCAATTGCACACTCAATTCTTCTCGTTTTCTCATTGCCTGTTACCGTTGTTTCTCATTTCTGAGAATCAATGATGAAACGTGTTTTCGATAAAATCAACAGCAGCACCACTTCAAACTGTTGCCAAACGCTATTGGAGCCTATTTGAAAAAAAAAAAATATTTGACTAATTCATTTTCAATTCGAAAAGTGAATTTTATTGTTGGATCAATGGTGATCAATCCTTCTCAGAATTTGTCCAGACATTCGAAATATTTGGGCCGATCTTAAATACCAAATTTCAATGCCAATTCATTCTATTTTATTCCGTTTCGTGTTAGATTACAGAATCGGTGTTTCCGATTGATGTTAACAAATCATCACAAGTGAAAAAAAGAAGAAAAGAAGAAAAGAAGAATCAGTTTTGATTATTCTTCTTCTATTATAATAGGCATGGGCATAGAGTATGAAATGGCATTGTCATAAGCAGAGAGCAGAAAGAGATACGGTATTATCGTACAGATTCACATGTGAAATTTTAGTTTCTCATATATTTCGGAATGAAAAAAGAAAAAAAAACACACACACACAACAGCCCAAGAAGAAGAAGAAGGAAAAATATAAAATAAATTTATTATAATATATTTTCCCATACATTTGAAAAAAGATCCCATAAACAAAAGCCAGAACAACTTACACAGAACCGAATAGTGTGAGAATTAAATGCTCAGTTGCCGATATACTGAATGCTAAATACACATGTATGCACATATATTTGGCACAAATACATTTATTATTGGGTTTTTGTTGATTGACAAGAGGCAAATTGTGTGTGATCCGAATAGAAAAAGAAGGTTCGAAAATTCGTTTTTGTGTATGCGAAACGTACAATGAAATACCGAATACAAGCTTATAGGCCTTAAAAATTGGCTGTGAGAAGTCATCCAGACTTATGTGCGTCAGACAGAGACAAAAATGCATTAACACAAACACACATGCACACACACACACACACACACACAGAGACAAACATAGACTCATAATAATTTTTGAATAGTTCGTTCTATTGTAACCGAGTATCCGATGAGAACAAATATATGCTACAACGCATGCCGTCGAGGAGATGCGCACAAGAAGTTCTGCTTCGTCAATGGTTTGCGCTCTTTGCTCAGTCGGTAACACGTGGTTGACGAAATAAAATGGTTGAATTTGATTCTCCGTGTCGTTCTCAATATTTGTTTAAATTTTTTTCAATTTTTATCGGAATTAAGAAAAAATCCAAGCAAAAATCTGCGATTTTATTTGTGGGAGCTTCACAAAAATTTATTAAAAAATCGAAATTGTTTCGAATGTTCCATTTTCCACACAGTTGAGAAATGAAATTATCTCAAGGCGAAAAAATGACGAACAACGAAATGGTGCTGTTCACGTGATCTGGGTAAGTAAAATAAATTCAGTTAAATTCCAGTAGTTTTTAAGTTTATTAAATTCAGTAGATTTGTTTTGGTTTTCTTTAATTTATTAATTGCCGGCCAATTTCATGTATTCCGGCTAATTTTCAATCTTTATTGAAACGAATCTCATTCGGGATCGATTTTTTTTTTTCATTAGCTCTTATTAGTGTGTTCTTTTACGATTTTCATTGAAAGATAAAAATAAAACCGACGATGAAGAATCGTATCAATTACATATTTCGCCCTTTCAATCCGAAAATTACCCGAAAATCGTTCAAGTAACATGAAAATACGAAATAAAGCACATGGATGGCCCTAAAAGGCATTGTCCAAAGACAAATATAAATCTCACCTTCAATTTTTCTATTTCGTAGACTTCCTGCCACGTAACTGTTGTCAGGCCGGACTTAAAACTAGTATGTAATAATGTAATATGTATTTGCTATTTGGCTGTATCTATCGGTGTATGTGTGGCTGGGTGTGTATGTGATTACGAAATCATTTTACTTTATAAAATTCATGAATGAACTTCAGACCTCGGCATTTTTACAAACACATATACATATATTCATTTTATACGCAAATGTGTATGACATTACAACACGGGCGCGACACATTCCAGAATAAATCTTGTCAATTGAAACCGAATGAGTTTCAATCATATATCTCACGTTTCACATTTCACAATTCCATCTATTGGATTTGTGTCAAATTTGTCGGTTATTTCTCTCTCAGTTTTGTCCCTTAATTCGAAGGGCCCCTCACATTTTGATGCTGCCAAGAGCTGAACATTCATGAAGATGAACAAAATTACCTACTACATTGATTTCCGGCGTCGAAGTCATAGTCGGGACCGATCATTCAAGAATATATAGGACGAATTTAAAAAGCCTACTTGATGCGACAAACATCAGATTGTCGACTGGCGACACAAATATATTTGAAAAAGAGAAAAAAAAAGAAATAAAAAAAACGATTTCAACATTCCTATGAGATATCAGTGTTGGTATTAGTTGATGTATTTTAATATACCAATGTAATTCTAATAGTAGCAGCTAGCGGCTTACTGCAGCATGCATGATGATGTGAATTGAAAATTATATGTGGATCAAATGTGTGCGTGCGAATTGACGTTTTTTTTTCTTTCTTATATTTTATGATAAAGTTCAACGAACCTAGTCGTCATTTTTACATTCGACTCTTCTTTTTCATTTGTCGGATTCCTCTCTGTTTCATTCATATCATTCGTTCTATACTTGCCCATTTATGATTCGTTTGCCATCCATCGTTCCGCGTTTCGAGAAGTGTGTGAACCTTCGGCTCTTCGATGATAATAATAATAATTATAATAAGTGAAGAGAATTTTAATTGATTTTTCTTTTCTTGCTAACGCTAAATCGTCACTGTGCCATATGAAAGAGAAAGATTTCTCAATGGTTCGAGTGTGAGACAATAATTTGTTACGATGTGCGATCGTATTTAATGTTGAATGAATTGAATTGATGAATATTTGGTATTCGATCCCGTTAATCCGGAACAAAATCTGATAGCTGCCCATCGACAAAATCCAACGAACCCACATGTATTCAAAATTCAGAACAATAGCAACCAGAACAAGTAACAACGAATTGAAAAAAAAAAGAATCAAAATGGCAAAGTTCTAAAATGGCAACAGTTATGCCAAAGCATTTAAACACTAAAAGAATAATAATAATAATAATAATAATAATGGGAATTGGGAATGGAGTGATAACAACATTTTAATGCCGTGATCAATTCGGTATAGAGGAAAGATTCCCACAGATGTTTTGGCAGCATACACAGTTCAATGTTCTATATCCCGTTTTTTTGGCCTTCTTCTTTTTCATTTGATGAGATGAGAGAAAGAAAACACGAAATGATCATATAGCACACTGCTATGCGGAGTCTTTGTTTTTAATATATGAGAGCAAAAAAAAAAACAAAAAAATTAAACTGATCGCTGATCGCGATTATAACTGCATATGTATGCTTTGTACATCTGGTTTTCGAATCCGTATTGCTTCATAAATAACATAATATTCATTCACAAAACCACAGGCGAAACAAATACACATGCGCCGCATATCAAAACCGATAAATTTTTGAACAGGCGAAAGACGGAGACAGCGAGAGAGAGGGAGCGAAAAAGAGAAACGCACACTTGGTCGCATTGAATTATTATGATTACTGAAAAAAAAAATCGTTTTTTCAAAATGAACGAGAAGGAAGAAGAGGAAAAGGAGGAAGGGGACTTTGGGGAAGTGCTTACTCATAGCAAAAAAAAAACCGCAAAACGGCAAAAAAACTTTCATCCACATCAGTTAACGGTTATTCCAAATTCTTTATGCACAAGTTTTTCCGAAATTTCTTGTATTCGGTTCCTTTCTCGGATTTAGATTTGCTTCGAATTTCATATCTCATAATAATGTATTGGATATAAGCAATAAGCAATGAGCAAGTAACAGCCACAGAGAAAAATACCATCGCACACGATCACTACAGACGAAATCGAACAAACATAAATTGAAATTCACGAATCTTTTCTGTATTCTTTTCCTTTATTTGATTCGCCGCTCGATAGTATTTTTTGTTGAAGTGGAGCGGAATGATTGTTGCAAGTGTAGTAATGAAACGAATCGTTTTCCCGATATTGGCCGCAAATGAATTCTTCTGATTCATTTTTTGTTTTTGAATTTCATTCTCCATCTTTATTGTAATTTTGGCTATTTTGTGAGCTCACAGTGTGCCACATTGAGCATCAAATCTGTTAACGGGGAATAATCAACGAATATTTCCCCGATTTAAATTCAAGAAACTTTAAAGTGAATTTTCGGTTAAAATTATCATTCGAATACATAATTATTTTTTGTTATCGAATTTTAAACAGTAAAAATAAAAGGTATAAAATTGAAGTGATTTCGTATGTTTCTGATACTGAATCGTTTGTGACACTTAAAAATAAAATTTTGAGAGTGATTTTAAACTCTCAGGGGAACAGAAATATGATTACGAATAGTAGTTCGCTCGAATCTGTTAAAAACATACATTTTTTTTTTGTTTCGTTTCCTTTTACCGATAAATAACCAACTATTCCGAAAACTTTACGGCAACAGTTAAAGAGCGGCCAGTCGTCATGAGCTATATAAAACCTATATAAGTAATAGTATACATTCACTATTTCATTCGGCACTATGATCGGAATTGACTTACGCTTATTAAATACAGGGCTCATGCGCAATGTGTGTGTGTGTGCGTTTGATGGCGAATTGTATGACTTACGCATATATATTTTGACTTTGTGTTTCTGTAAGTACCGGACTATGTTCGTTCGAAAATCACAACTTTGTTTAAATTTATTCTTTTAGCCCAGATAGCAGATACCAGATATTTGTATACTTACAGATTGTATTTTTATTTAATTTTTTTTTTTACATACGTTTCGTTTTCAATGGATCTGGTGAGTTCCGATCATTAAAATTTATATTATTATCGTCGTTTGAAACTGGCTGTTGCCGATGGGATCAGTTCAATATGGTCTCATATTATGTATGAGTTCAAAGTGATATGGAACCGTTGAGGCAAGAATGCACGAAGAAAAAAGTCCAATTCGAACCCAAAATAAAAAAAAAAATATAATAAATCCCGTATCACCGTCAAATGCCTAGTAACAGACAACAAAAAAGACAACTACTACTTATCACATGTTTAGAAATGCTTACAGAATAAAGTAATTTGTGCCATTTAACATGTGAAAAAAACGATGATATGCACGAACGCCGAAAATAATTTTTAAGTCAAAAAAGCCAAAGAATGAAGAGCAATAGAATGCGAAAGAAAGAAAGAAAGAAAGAAAAATCCAATGGAACGGAGAATGAAATTTCGAAATTCAAAACAGTAAAAATTTGATCGGTGTCAAAATATGTATAAAAATCCATGGGAATGGAATGTGGTATTTAAATTGGTGAAAATATTTTCACTTCATTTCTTTGCGTTCGTTTTCGCTCACTATGGCATTCCATTCGAATTTGAATCGATAACAGTCAAAGGGTCGAGGAGACGAAATTTAAAGTACATACAACAAAAAAAAAAAAAAGAAAAAGAAATCAACACAGAGACAACAACAATCGAATCGGGTATTCATCGAAAGCTTGTGGCTTGTATTAGTTTTCTTTAGTAGTTTTTATTTAGCGTTTTCGTCAAGTTTCTTCTTTCTTTATTTCTGTCTTTGATTTTTAATTATGTCGACGATTTCATTCACGAAAGAAAAAAAAAATTGAAACTCCATGAATACACAGTGTGATCGATCATTTATTATAAAAATAATTATTAGCCTTCAATTCTTGTGAGCAAACGCCATTTCAAGATGAATATGATCGGTAAATGTTAAATGTTTCATTCGATACGATTTTGATTCTGAAAACTTTGATTTTTTTTTCTCGTAAATAAAAAAATGTTGGAATCATTTTTTAGAAATTTACGCCTCATTCGCCACTCAATTCGGTTCAATTCAATTGAACGATCGAAAACGATTGACAAAATCGAAAGTAATAATAATTTTGTGTGAGTGTGGACGCCATGAATCTCAAATTTATTTTCGGATTTCGAATGCAAAAAGTGAATGAATGAACCGAGCCACACTGATGCACACCCACGTTTTTATTTGCGCCCAACGCATAATGCTATGTATAATAGTGGCACTTAAATAGGATTAGACATTTAAGATCATTTTGAAGCTATTATTAATATGAGGTTACGTAGAGGCGTCTTTCGCAGCCAAGAAAAAAAGAATTCCAATGGCTATCTTTTTCGGAAGCGATAGAACCAGAATATTACATTTGTTATTGCACTCCATGCGACTTCACTTACACGATGAAAATATATATTAGTTTTTGACAGTTCTTTTTGAATACGTATCTGCAGTTCACCGGAAGTTAATGAAGATTATAAGAGAATGAATTGCGTCAAACGAAAATAAAATTAAATGCTTCTATTTGCTTGGAATCTGTGTCAGAGCGCATTATATATATTTTTTTTTTTTTACTGTTCCATTCATAATCCCATTCATTTAAGAAGAAGACCGGTCCAACGATTATTATTATTGATATTATTTATCGTCATTGCACATTGGCCATTACAAACGATCAATTGCTTTCATTTCCTTCCCGATAATCGATGGAAATGCACCTCTTTATGGCATTCTATTGCTTTTTCTTTTTGTCCGAATTTCCAGATCAAAGGTCTCGAAAAAGATCATCTGCCGATTACGATTATCATTTATTATTATGCTGACGGAAAAAAGGAACATTCATTTCAATGAAATAGACACATAATACAGCCTTGGCCTGGCAACTGTCAACTGAAAAGTCAGCCATACAAAATATATCTTTGCACCTTTTTTTCGGTTCATTTTAATGTTAGTACGTTTTACTTGTATGCTTTCAGTCAGCAGTCAGCACCAATTGAATAAAAGAAACAAAAGAGACAAAAAAAACAAACGGTTGCACTTGCAGCTTCAATGTTCACAATCGCTTATTTGTGCCGATGCTGATGCTTTTTCCGTGTATTCATTTCATATGTAGTCAATAGCATCAAATAGCGCAATAACAGCACACATTTGTCTCGACTACGCGCCATTCGCTCACACACCAAACATAAAAAATGGTAACATTTTTCAACTTCCAACAATTTTCAAACTCATTCATAAATATGTTGAATTCATTCATTAATATTTTTGTCGCTTTTGAATTGTTGCTGCCACTGTGCGTTTACTGGTTACTCGTTGTTGGGATCTATTTTTTGTGTGTACTTTATTCGTTCGTTTGGTCGTTTGTTTTCATTCCGATTTTATTTACGCCTCTGTGAATTTCTTTTTTAAGGTTCTCAACTAACGGAATACCTCGTCGGATTTTATTCGATTAAAATTCGTCCGACGCCCGACACCATTTTGCATTTTAATCGTTTCGAGTCCATCAAATACTGAACACTTTCTTCATTTTTTTCATTGAGTTTGAATGATATTTTTGAAAAACCACATTGGAAATGGGCAATAAATTCGGACTGCATTTGTGTTCGTAATTCGAACTTCGTATCACGCTAATTAAAATCCACTGAGGTGAAACTGCACCGCTTTTTCGTTGCTTTTTTCTCTTCACCATTATTATTTTTGCACACACATCAAAAACATAGACTATAGATACGTATCGCATATATACACAAGAGATAGAGACGACTGATTTTTTCAGCCAAATCAAATTCGAATGAATGAATGTTAATACTGTTCATTGTTCAATATGTACACTGTGAGTTCTCCGGTTTGGCTTTTTTTCCTTCTTCTATTTTTTTTTTTTTCGTTTGCGTTTATTTCAATGTGAATGAGACTGACTGAGATTAAATTTTAATGTGCAATGCACAGCTGAATACTTTTCCGTGAGCTATTAATATTTGTATTGCGCGGTTGAGATCGGAAATTTAGATTATTACAACAGGATATAACATATTATTTACATCATGACTCTTGATGTCTATGTTTGCATTTTGCATTCTCCGAACGTCACATCGACAAAGAGAAAATGTTTATGAATGAAGAATGAAACGGCCCGAAATGTCAACTCAAAAACGAGAACTCACTGAAACATTTTCAATTTGCATATAGCTGAACGTTGAATCGATGCAATGCGTCTTCGTTCGCCCAATTGGCAAACACAAAACCACGTCATTATGGATTTTTTATAATGTGAAAACATTTTGAAATTTATCTATCTCAAATCTCAATTATCGATCCGATCACCCAATCACCCGATCAACCGATCATGCATATGAAACGAATCTCTATCGTTGGCTGCTTTTTTTTTGCTGCTTCGGCATGAATTGAATATTAATTGAATTATTTTAAATGGAAGCAAGCATGAATGGCCATGGTTGCAGCCAAGTCAATGAACGATCTGAATTAGATCGATGAATAAAAATAAATTTCTTTTATACGCATTCCTCATATCCACCGTTTACTATTCACTGTTTCACCGTCATTTACATTTTAGCAATGTTTCAAGTTCCGGCCGTTAATCGTTCATTTTTTTTTTCTTTCTTTTCCTGCGTTTTTGTTTCGAATTGAACATTAAATATGTCTGATTATAATTAGTATTATCATCAAGAATCAAGAGCAAAGAAGCGATACAACTAGCTAATTGGTTTTCTATATATTATCATCACTTCATTTTCTTCATTTTTTTTTTCTTCTTCTGTTTGATTGTGATATGCGATATGAGTTCAATGTTTCGATGCCGATAAATCCAACAATCTCAATCATCAATTTGTGTGTGAAGTGGTGTGAAAATCATATTGAACAACAAACAAAAGTCCAAACCAAGATCTTCACATTCACGTCATCTTATTCATTAATTTGTTTCCGATTGATGTTGAGCGCCAATAATCTTTTGAGTCTCATTTTGTCATTGTTCAGCAGTCAGTATAGTCCGCATTCAACAGAAATCAAACAATAAAAATGAAAAAAGAATGATCACGATTTAGATATTTGTGAATACATCGAATAGGAAAAAGAAGAGAAAGAATAAGTAGAAGAAGAAGAAGAAGTGAAAAAATAAAATAAAATAAAAATAATAACAATGATGAAATTGACGGGTGAAAAATGTATAATATATTGAGACTTATGCATGGCTGGTATGATTGGTATGGTTTTGCCATGGGCACTGACCACTGAACAGTGCTTCAATTGAAATGAAATGAATACACACATATACATCGGCCCTTAATAACTGGGTTAAGCGGTGTTCATTACCCGGAGATTGACCATCTCGCATACCATTCATAATGATCAGAGACAAGTTAATGAATGAATGAATGAACGAATGAATCGATAGATGGACGGTCGGATGGATAGATGATGAATGAATTGAATGTTCATTTTCAATGGTTTTCAGTGAACTGATTCACCAATTCAATGATTCAGTGCGGTGTATGACAAGTTGTTTGGCTCCTTGAAATTCAATTCTTCCGGTAAAAAATAGTTATCGATTGTCGATCGAATTCACGGAAAACCACTCATTCGAATGCGATCATCAAGCGATTCTAAAAAAAAAAAAAAATAATCTCTCCTCATGGCATTCTTTTTTCACTCGTCATTTTGCACGACTCATTTTCATAGATTACATATAAACCATTCACTATTCACCGTAATTCATGATCGAAAATAGAGGAACGAAAAAGAGGTGGGGAGAAAAGAGAATTCTTCACTTGAATTTGAAACGGATATCGTAATTCAATTATGACAAATTTTACTAGGAAATATTCAAGAATGTAACCATTAATAGAAATGACGGTTGGTAATTATGGCAAAAAATTAATTTTCATCACTTTCATCTTTATTGCATAAAAATTCGTTTGTAAATAAGAATTTTTGAAGAATTTCTTATTCAGTCAGCTCTGACCCAATTTTATGAACACTATATTACGGTTTGGCAACAATGTTTTAAATTTTCAGTATTCAATATTAAAATTGAATGAATTCATTCACCGAACACATGTTTTTAATAAAAATAATATTAAAAATAATAATAATGAATTGATGTAACAATTAATGTTCTCCGTTTTTCAGTTCTGATCGCGTAAATACAAAATACAAACATGCTTATTTGAAATGATAATTTGTATAAAATGTCTAAATTAAATAATAATAATGGAACCATTTGCTTTTTTATCAGTTTTAGAACTTTCAGTTTTCAAAAAGACCGATTGATTGCGAATAGATTGACTAATTTCCGCAAATTAGTCATCGATAAATTATTATGTTCCAAAAATCTTCAAAAAATCAAAGAAAAAAATAAATAAATAAATAATTGAGTTTTTTCCATTGAAAATAACCTTCTGTCTGTTATCAGCTGACGGTAACATCGACATGAATTCGAAATGGCAGTAGAGGGAAACAAGGAACGAAGAGAAGAAAAAAAAAGCTACTAAATGTTAATCGACCGTAACTAACAAGCGCACATATTAAAGCTTGCCATGATCTTTTTCCATTTCTCATTCATTCATCCATTCATCCATTCGTTGATTCGTTGATACGTTAATTCGTTGATCATTGAAATTGTTATTGTGGCAATGCCGACTGCTGAACATTGAACACTGAACGCCAAACGCCGAACGCTGAACAATTTTATTTCTTTTTTATTCTTTTTCTAGTTGAATACTGAAATGAGTAGTTATTTTTTGCCACTCTCGAAAATGTAGAAAGCAGAAAACGGCAAGAGTGGCGAATTGCGGCGAAAAAACGACGAGATTGGCAAATTAAGGCGAAAAAACGGCAAGAGTGGCAAAAAATAGCAACGTATGTTTGCGCATCAACAAAATGAAGGAAGGAAAAAACTGAGTGAACAGTCAACATTGAGCATTGCCTAGGGTTTGGAGTTTAGAGCCCTGTATAATAATGTGTGCCTCTGTGATATTTGTGTCGATTGAATTGATGAGGTCAAACTAAGCAAAATCTTTTTTTTTTCTTATTTTTCTTCTTTTTCCATTGCCGTTTCCTTTTGGCTCTTAAATTGCTTCTCATAATTCATTGTTCACAGTCGAAATGAATCAATTTTATCACTGAAAATGATGAGAATGAAGTCATTTGCGTCTTGGCTTTTGTTGAACCTTATAAGAGCCGGATGTTGATAACGCATTGAATTTCATTCATAGAATTCAGTCCAAAACTGAATGAATTTGGTTTTCATTTCGTGATTTTATTTTTTATATTTTCTTTTTCTTTTTCGTTATTATTTGTGGTTCATTGAATGGAAGATGTACGGCCCCTAATCGATAACGTTGTTCTACTTCCGTTATAACTTAGATTAAATGATTGGAAAATTTGTCTAATTTTAATTGCGTGATCGATTTCATTTCACCTGCCATTTGCTTATTTTCACGTTCGTTTGAGCATTCGGTATTTCATTAACAAGGAACTTTAATTATTTGAGCGTTCTTCGTTGGTTTTACCTTCTCATCGATTCCGATTTAGATTCCGTTCGGTTGAATTGGCTGAATTGCGTGTGCTTTTGTGTCGGCCGATGTTCATAGTTGGTCGAAATGTGTCTCAATTTTCTTATTTTTTTTCAACGAATATATCGTACCAAACATTCGATCAAGTTAAATTCAATAATTAATTATTATTAAAATTGAAGTTTATTGAAGTAAATTGAAAAATAAAAGAGAAAAATTATGTAGTCCCGTTTGGTAAATAGGCATCGCATGCATTTGATGTTATTTCGACCAAAAACGTTCAATAAAATATTCAATTTACGGTTGAATCCCCCCTTTTTTTTTTTGTTCTTTCTCTTTTTGGATCGCATTCTTTGAGTGTGTCGATCGCGTCAATGAAAATAATTAATGATTATTCATTGAAGAAGATCAGAAAAAAGAACATGATTCGGTCTATAAGTTTTGGGGTTGATGTCTTTTCATTTCATGTGTGACTTCAAAACGAAAAACAACAAAAACAAACGTTATCGATTCTGGCAGCAAAAAAAAATGCACCGTTCATCAGCCAACATACACTCAAGTAGCTTGTTACTTCAATTGGGCAAACAAATAGACCACATCTAAATATGTATTATTACTCATAACACAGTCTAACTTTGCCCTATACGGGTTTTTCTCTTCGTACAAAAAAAAACCAACAATAGAAATTTTTTATTTAATTAAGTTATTATTATCATTTTTGTGCTTGTGTGTGAGTGTGATGATGATGCGGCTGCTGCTGGCTCGGCACGCATCAAAACATTGCCTATCGTCATTCGTTCAAACTGTATGTGCAACGAAGCAAAATGAAATCGTTGTTCTGATGTTCTGCGTGAAATGTTTCCAACTTGCCATTTTATCTCTCCAATTTGCCATGATTTCGACAACGACAATGATGCCTAAGCCAGAATTGTCGTCGATTAGATTGTGTGAATGACTTTTGAAAGTTTTCCATGAATTACGGTAGATTCAAACATAAAATACAAACAAAAAACGACATGAATAAAATACACAGCTATTTTGATATTTACTGTCTACAGTAAAGTCTCCATAAAAGGACCATTTCTCATTTGAACCAATGAGCAACCGGCAACCAAAGTGGTCCTTTCAGATAAACAATACTGTATATTTCCAGTAAATGTTGCTGCGATGTATTTTTATGAGACAATCATCGGCTGCAGGCTAGTATATCGTCACAAATTCTCGTGTGAAACAATCAACGAATTGTATTCACTAATGGCTTGTCTTTAGACTCATTCACTCACTCCTATTTTATATTTACGATTCATTATTATGAGAGACAAATACTTGATTATCGAAAACCATTGTGTGAACAAGTTCTAAAGACTATCTTGATATTTGATATCCAACCGACCGATCGACCGACTAAGTGCTCAGTACCTCGGTACCAATTGATTTATACAAACGATCAATTATTTAAAAAATACATTTTCATTCATGAATTTGACACATTTTCTTTCGCTTTCTATTAATAATGATGTGTGGTGTGCGGTGGTCCATTTTAACCAGCACTAGCAGACAGAAACCATTAAAAATTCTCGATCCAAACGGACACGAAAAAAGAAAATTGAACAAAACAAATTGATTTAATTATTACATGTAGAATATGTTGTCGGTTGCTGTTCTAATTCGAGAACGTTTCAATTAAATCCAAAAAAAGAAATCAGTTAAATGTTTGGTGTCAATTCGAATAAAAAACGATCATCATTCATGCGTTTAAACTTTAAACCCATTCGTTTATTTATTTATTGTTTTTTTTTATTTTGGCTGAGCCTCAAAAACATTTCAAAATTCAAATTCCAAATCGCATACAAATAATAATAATCAATTTTTCCATATATGTTCTCCATTTCATTTTAATAATAATGAAATAATATAATAATCGGATTGGATCGGATTTCATTCCAGTACTACGTGTGCGGTTTGCCCATCCAACGATCAACAAAAAAGAATTTCTTCAACTTGGGAACCAAGATGTTGATCAGTCAATCATTTTCAAAATGCACGCATTGAATGTATGTCTAAAAAATAATTCGTTTATTCAGTGGACCGATATGATAATTGGGTTAGACAAAACATGTAAATATAATTTCAGCTGGTGCGGCTGTTACAAAAAAAAAAAAAAAAAAATTCAACTTATTAAAAGCTAAAAGAATTCAACCCAAATTCCCCATTTACCATTCGTCATGCGTCACATCCATATGGCCAATCGAAATTATTATTTTTTTATATTAATTTTTTCTTTTATTTTCTTCAACGCGAAAAGCTTAATAGAGAGTGAAATAGAAATAAAAAAAAAAGTGCCACAGCAATGAATGATGGGGCGAATGAATGAGGAAATAATCACAAAACATAACATTCTATTATCTTTGGCTGAAAAATATGAGCACAGCACCGAAAACACACATATTCGATGATAATAATAAATAATAATTATTTAAACAACAATTTTTACAGTTGGATTTTCAATTGACAATGTGGTTTGTTTTCTTCTTTTCACTTCACTATCTAATCGTATTATTGTCAAATGTGTAAAGCGTTCCATTTTTATTTTTTCGTCGTCGTCTTTGTCGTCGTAATGTTTTCAACATTGCTGTGGAAATGATAGCACATTTTTTCACTTAATAGGTGAAAACAATGGCCTCTTCATAAAATATGAAACAATATTATTATTGAGTGTTTGAACCACATTTTTTCTTTCCATTTTTCGATGATGTAGGTACACTGAAAACAGTATACTATGCGTCCAAGAGGAATTTTTGGCTTAGATTTTGATCATCGGTAAAGTTCAATTTAAGTTATTGGCCGACCACATTTGATTATCCCACTCACAACAAATCGATTCAGATCATTTCATTTGAAATTCGAAATCCGTTTGGAATTCATTGGAATCGTATCGATCGCAGTATTGACGCCACTCACATTTTATATACCAAAATAAATCAATGGAATGAACGTCATTGTAAATTGTAATAATTCGAATTGGATTCGTTTGTTCATTATCTGGAGTATCTTTAATTTTATTATTTTTTTTTAATTCATGACATTCATAATCTTCAATTCAATATATCTTCAAGCGCCGCTTAGGAATTTAAGATAATTTTCCCCATCCGAATGCTTGAACAAATAATAATAGCAAATAATATAATCTATTTACGATTTCAATGAAAAAAAAAAAAAAAATTAAATCTGTATTTAGCATTCAGCAAGTCATATTATAGCTGGCATACGACGTTTAGTTGCCGTTTGCCATTCATTTGACGAAATAATATGAAATCTTTGTACTCTGTACTATACATCCGCGATCACACATTTAAAACTAATTAATCAATCTTTTTTCCCCCAATTAAAATCACCAGAAGAAACAAAATACAAAGAAAAAATCGCGGATGAATACCGTGAACCGCGTGAAAATTACGCGAAACAAAAGAAAACCTCTAAAAACGCCATTGCCAATTAGTCAAATCGTATTTATCATCCATTATCCAGTAATTTTCTCGTGGCAACGATGAAACGATGAAAATGAGCAGAAAAATTGACATATTAACAAAGCAGAAAAAGTAGCGGTTGCTTTCTTCTATGCGCCATTTCTTTCATTTTATTTTCGGCGATATTTTTTGTATGTGTTTTTGATGAATTATTTTCTTTTTTTTGTGCGCCATTCGTTCAGTGCATACAATTCACGCATACTCGAGCTCTTTAAATTAATTTCGAACCGATCGTCATGTAGTAATTTGGTTAGCAGCTCAATTTTCTATTATTATTATTATTTCCCTTTTCTTTCTTTCGGGCAATGTATGCCACACACATGGACAGCACACAGTATATACGATTTGGTGGTCTTGGGTTCAATTGTTCAATTG
>GL501488.1:761585-772003 GCA_000149185.1 Mayetiola destructor | reverse complement strand
TGTATTATCAATCAATTTTTTTTTATTTTATATATAATACGAGTAAGAACTTGAGGTAATAACGGTTTGAATTTTATGATTGATTTATGAGAATAATCTATATTTTGATTTGAGGTAGACTGTAGGTCTATTGATTTGTAGAAACAACTGGAAATTTAAAATGTTTCTACCTTTTGTCTTATCTTATGAATTGACAATGAAGTTTTAGCGCTAATGACTTTCATTTCCATCAGATAATAAAAAATAATCACCAATATTACCGGTTCTTTCGTGGGTTCGAAAACGTCATACACTTGGCTGCAGTGGCAAGCAATTTTCAAAATTCGAACACACACACACACACACACGAATTATGTGGAAAGAACATGTAAAACTTGTACCTGTAAGCATACGCACATTAAGTGTAACGAAAGCGCAAATGATTTAATTCATTCTCCACGCTTCCGTTCTCCGTTCTTCAATTGTAAATTTTGGGCGTTTGATAGTAACAGCACCGATTTTATCCTTTTAATTTTATTAGCCAACGCTGTTGACTGCTGACGATAGACTCCTATAGCTATGTTAATTATAAAAACTTTATAATAGTTTGTAGCTAATGGAATGAAGGCAGACAGAAGACACACAAAGACACAATTTATCAAAAGCGCCTCTAATTGTAATATGTATTGTATTATTATTGAAATCAACGCGTGCGTGTTTACAAATAGATATTGTATTTACACATTTTATGGAAAGAAACACGGTTGGAGCCCAGATGGAAAATTCTAATGACCGGCGTGAAATGGAATAAAGAAAATGCTTTCGAATATATGTATATATAAAAAAACAACAAACAAATGTTATTATGATTGGTGTAAATTCAAATCGCCAATAGAATCTCTTGTTCGCTTTGTCTGTTTTATTGTTGTGGTGGCGGACTTTAGATGAGGGGTTTGGGTCTCTTATCAAATCGAATTCTCATCGATTTTTTGCTTTCATGCATTTTTATTTGAAAGTTTTCTGGCGATATTTTATGTGTGAACTGATGTTAATTTTTCTTTTTCTGGTGGAGAGTCGGGGAACCCCATCCAATGAGATATACAGTGGACGATCGAAAATGACCGCCACGGACGAAAAAAAAATCGTTTTCATTCAAATGGTGACCCAAGAATGCCTTGAGCAAAAATATAAGCCCATACAATACTGTGAAAGGGATTAGATCAGCATTTCAATGAAGTGAAAACAAGTGATGAAGAGAAATAGGGGCTGAAAACTGAAGGCTGACAAGCATCCAAAATCTAAATTTGCCGTAAACATCTTTTGGTATCATGTATGCTGCTGTATGCTTATCGTCTATGATTTCTTTCATTCATCGTTAAAAGAATGAAAAGGAAGAGAAAAATACAAATTCGAATCGAAACTAAAACTAAAACTGAAGAATTTTCTCTATGGTTTTTGGTTCTCACATTTTATATGGTTCATCCGATGTTTGCCTTTTTATTTCTCATTTGCTTTTGTTCTTCATTTAATTTGACGCTCCATATATAATCCATATACATATGTATGGATGTGTGTGCAGTGTGGAGTGAATATGTCTCCCCCATCCGTTTTGCCTCAATTTTATTTGAAGCGAATATAAAAAAGATATGTGTGGAGCTGTCGGAAATGAGAATTTGAAGAAAGAAAAAACAAGAAGAAGAAGAAGAAGAAGAAGAACAAGAAGAAGAATGAGAATAGGAAAAATTAAAGAAAAAAGAGAAGAGACAACGGGCATTTCTTGTTCATGTCGAATTTTTATGGTGAAGATAGATTGTGTGTATTGATGTGCGTCCGTAATAACAGTACATAAAAAAAAAATTTCCGATGGTTTTCCATTTTGACTTTTTCTATATTGTTCAATATTGATTTTCAATAGAAATTTATACAAGTTTTATTTTTCTGTAGCCTTTGTTGCCTCTGTTGCCTGGCTTGTTTTCACTCGCTAGCCTCTCTCTCTCTCTCTCATCTCTTAAATTCGATTCGGCAAAGATTTTGTTTTTAACTCACACTACCGCCCCGGAATCCATTTAGTTTGGAACGTTTTTATTTACACAGGCATAGCAAAAAAGAGAAGAGACAACGGGCATTTCTTGTTCATGTCGAATTTTTATGGTGAAGATAGATTGTGTGTATTGATGTGCGTCCGTAATAACAGTACATAAAAAAAAAAATTTCCGATGGTTTTCCATTTTGACTTTTTCTATATTGTTCAATATTGATTTTCAATAGAAATTTATACAAGTTTTATTTTTCTGTAGCCTTTGTTGCCTCTGTTGCCTGGCTTGTTTTCACTCGCTAGCCTCTCTCTCTCTCTCTCATCTCTTAAATTCGATTCGGCAAAGATTTTGTTTTTAACTCATACTATCGCCCCGGAATCCATTTAGTTTGGGACGTTTTTATTTACACAGGCATAGCACAATTACTCAATACCACAGTTACGGCCATATCGTATGCTCAAGTTTGGCCGCTTAGCCGCTCTTCATACGTACAATGTACAATATATGAGAAATGTATTCGTCTGTTCGCCCGTTCAATGAATTTATTTGCTCAGCATTTCAACGCCATTGTCACATATGAGGTATTCAATGCACGAAAAACACACAAATGAACTCTGTTCATTCGTTTTCCTTTCCACACAATCCAAAAATCCAAACCCAATTTCATTTTCAATGGCATATTAAAGCAATGAAAGAAAATTCAGAAAAATAAAGTGAAAGAAAAATTGTTCCCATTTTTATTTATTTTTCCTTCCCTCTCTCTCTCTCTCTCTTTCTCTCTGACTCTATCTTTCCATTCGTTCGCACTCATTTCGGTCCTTTTTCCTCCGTTTTCAGGCTTTAGTTTTTCAAATTCGATTGATTCATATGTATTTTGTCGGGCTTAGTACTTGACACACGAGGCAATTTATCCGATTTTCCATTTTTATCGAAAAACCCAGTCCGGTGTTTTTTCTTCTTTCAATCATTTCGCAACTGGCTTTAGAAGTTTACCGAAAAACGAAAATCAGTTCAAATGAAATAAGGAAGTCGATCAACCAAAAATGGATGATGTTACGTCAGTCACAAAATGTGCTATGCCCTGAACCTTTTCCTCGAAATAAGAAGAATTTCCGTTCACGCTTGGCCAAACATCGTTAGTGATGGTGATTTTGAATTTGAGCTTTACTTTATTTACCACTTACACCATTGCCAGTTTTTGGACTTCGGTCCATTTTTAATTACGTTGCGTTTTTGTTTTTTCTTCTTCTTTTATTTTTCTTTCTTTATTTTGGTAAATGATTTCTGTAACACATAATTCGTCATTTCATGCGATTATATATGAAGCGGATTCTTTCGCCATATATGCACGGTATTGGCTCCACACTCCACATATATGTGAACAAAAACGAATACGTAAAATGAATTCGCGTAATCATCGTCCGAGTTTTTCTCATTTTCATTTTTCACATCTTTCGTTTTTCATTTGATACTTATTTTAAGTGCTACGTAATATGCCTTGCCGTGTTTGCCAATGTATGCGTAATAAAATATTATAATAATAATTTTCCTTTTTTTTCTTTTTTTTTCATTTTCTTACGTGTATGTTGAATTTGTGTCCAGTGTCCACTCAACGGCCAGCCTTATTATTATATGTAATTTTTATCGCATCACATTGCCATAGCATCCCTCTATCCACAATCCACATAATATTACATGCATACTACATACATATGTATAGAATGCTGAAACTTTGTACTGTATCGTTTTGATCGTATGTACTTTTGATAAAATGCCCGCAATACAAAAATAAAATTAATGAAATGAGTTATTTGTTATTACGTATTCTGTATTTTGGGCTCATTCAGTCGTTGCTCATTTCGAAGAAATTTCGCAAAAGGTTCACCAATCACAATCATTCTGAGAGAAATTCATTTTCGCCAATTTCATTTCATATTGATGTTGGCCGATTTTGAGAATTAATATTAGTTATCTTCAACGATGTGTACGCTCGTGGGCATACATTGTACAGTAACTCATGAATTGAGGTAAGGAAAGTAGTCAGTAGTGAGAATGAAAAAATATAACGTTGGATGGAAAGCTTGCATTGAGATATAAGATAACAGAGCAATCACAACATATGACAAATATCATGCGATGTAAGAAAATTTCTTTAGGAAAATTTTTCGTTGTTGGGAAAAAAGCTTCCTACTCCAGTAAAGTTTGAACGATAATAATTATCATAATCATTCCGATTTTTTTTCTTCTTGAATTTGAGTCAGTAAATCCTGTTTATTGATTGCATTAGACAAATACTTCAAATGTTCTTCCATTTAAATTACATAATATTATTTTGTATAATTTTAAATTTTAAATCCTTAAATGCTAATTTTGATTTTGTGCTTCCGATGAAGAATGTTTCTTGTTTTGTTTCGTTTTTGTTTCTCATCATTGAGATCTTTCTTTGTTTTTTTTTCTTCATCATTTCAATGTCTCATTTAGATCATTAAATTCCGAGATCACCTTTCGAATCCCGAATAATTTCAAATTTCAGTTAAAATATTTTCATTTTTGAATTTTTTCGCTTTCAATTTTTTGATTTTCTCCTTTTTCTTACCATCAATTCTCAAATAAATGGATAATATTCTTGTAAAAATTTTCTTTCTATTTTGCAATAATAAATAATCTGCTTTATGGTTAATTTTAAAATTAGTAATTTTAGTTCTCAACAATTTGATTTTTTGCTCGTTTAAATCTAAGGGTTTCTTAATTTAATTTTACTCTTTTACTTACTAAAAAATATTTTCTTGCTTTCATAGGGTGAATCACCGCTTGAAGTTATTTTTCAAAAAACAAAAAAGAAAATGTTCCTTCGTTTACTTAAACTGTTTGTAAATGGGAAATGGGAAAAACGAATCCATCGTTAACATGTTTTTCATATGCGAGTATTTCTTTCCACTAAATTGAAACCATTTCTAATTTGAACCATTTTTTTTTCACCGAATTCGATTAGGAATTTATTTTTTAAATGAAACAAAGCACACGCAATCTCCAAAAAGGATCTTGATTGACCAGTGCCGAGTGTTTCAAACGATTCATGAACAACAAAAATTTAATCATGTCTCGTCATTGAAAACTACATACTACATATTATTATCGTGTGTGTCCATATCCCTAGCGATACCGGCGAACAGCGAATAGATCGAAATTTCATATTTGTTTATGTTTTAATTATGGCCGGTGAGGTTGTTATTTTGGTTGAACGATGGATCCAACGAGTCCAGTAAGCGTTTCAATTATTGTGTGCCAGTTGGTGGGCTCGTATTTGTTGAATTAAAGGCGTCGTTTCAACTATGAATATAGTGCGCTGCGCGCAGTTCGAAAATTTATGGCTTGCATTAATCATATTTCTATTTTATTTTTCGTTTTGAAATCGGTTTTCATTGTCGCAGGAAACTCTTTCTAATTTTCAAAATGCCACCAACAATTGCAAACAAAAATGTTCAATTTAATGATTCAATAACAATGATAATATTCGACAGGGCCATGAACATGCTATTTTTGACCATTGATTACTTGAGCTGGACATTCTTTTTTTTTTCTTTTTCACTTTTCACTTTCAATTTTCTTTGTTCGAAATAATTATATTTATTACAACAGGCAGTGGCATATAATATGTTGACTTCCATTGTCGACTCTTGAAATTTCAATTAAGGAAATTGTGTGACGCCGAAAAAAAAAGCTGTAATTTTGTTCGATTATTTCTGAAAAGAATCCAAATACATGTAAATGAAATAATAGCGTACTGCCTTCCATCATCATTCTCACTTTGATTTTACATTAGAAACAAATTATGACTTCTTTCATTCCCATTCAACCGGAGTTGTCGTTCCTTATTTTTTGTTTTATTAATGACTCTATAATTTCGATAAAACAAGCGTATATTTTTCAATTTTCCTGTGTTTCAGTTTTATTATTATTCGAAATGTTTATTGGAAACAAAAACACTTCATTTTGACCTTAATCGAATGACAATATAAATGCTTTTGAACTCGTGCCAAAAAGGGAGAAAAAACAGAATTACCCAAATGGTCACACTCGTACATTTGATACGCTGCTCAGTTCTTTTTTTCTCCATTCGTTTTTTTTTTGTTCCCGCTTATAAGATCCTTGAAAATCTGTTTCTTTTGAAATTCATTCAATTCTGAGTCATCGAAAATGCGATGGTTTTATTGTAAAGTATCAAAAAAAACAGGTAGGGCTCCGAATAAATAGTTTCATCTTTTTACGTTCTTTCGAATTCTAAAAGAAGAAGAAAAGAATTCATAACAATAATCCATGAAGATTGAGGATTGTTTGTGAATGAAAACAATATCTATCTTTTCTCTCTCTTCCTATTGGTTTGATTATAACGGTTTGAATGCCTTACAAAGGGTGCGCATTGTATGAATAGGAATGGCATGACAATGAATGTCACCGGCCACAAGTCAAAACCAGAATTTCCATTTTATTCTTGGCATTTTCTTGTTTCTCTCGTTTCTTGTTCCATTTTATTTCCAAAAGAAGAACAAAAATATGCGTAAAATGAGCCATTGAAAAACGAACGATTCATAAACATAGTTTGGCTACAAGTCATTAAAGGGTAGAAAATTGTATATTTTGTATTAGAGAAATTAAAAGCCATAAATGACTCCACCTATTGTTTTTCTCAATTGCGTTGTTCTAAACTCGACTTTTTCGAAATGGAATTTTTTTCAATTCAAATCGATAACAAATTTTGATAAGGCGAGCACAAGCCAATTTTTCGCATTTATTTAACTGAGAAATGCACCATGGTATAAACTGCGTTAAAATTGAATTTTTCCCCAAAGACAATTATTGTTTTATTCCCTTCTTTTAATTTAACTTTTTTTTTCATTCTCTGTCTCTTTGCAATGATCATCGTTTTAGTTTTCGGAAAAGGGCAACAGATCAACGAACATTTCGTTTTGGGTTAATCAGTTGAATTGCAATTTCACAATTTTGTTTATTTTCTGCCATACGACGTCGTACCGTGACAATTCAAGCGACATTATTGTATCTAATCCGATTTTAGTATGCTCGACTCATTCAGATATTATTATTATCAATGTAAAATGGGGTCGCAATTCCAGGGAATAAACTCAACCAACTTAATACCATTATTATTGATTATTTTGATTTTCCAAAAATTTGGAAAATGAAAAAAAGAAAGGAGAAATATATGTAGAGAGAGAGAGAGAGAGAAAATTTAATGCGAATTGATTAGCGTTGAAATTTTGATGTTCATTCAGAGTAACCTTATCCCTGACACACAAAACATATGATGGTAACAACAACAACAATGACGACTTTTACCCTTTTACTGTTCGATCTCTTAGCACGCATAGTTGTCTGTAATTGAATTGAATTGAGAAATGGAAACCCAAATCCAGAAATTTGGCTGATACAATTATAGGCACGTTCGGTACGACATTGCGCCATTCATTGTGTCGATATTATTGATTGGTTGCATTACTTTTCCTTTTCAATTGTTGCACAAGATCGAGCACCGGGTACGGGCGACGAGTGCAAATATATACACAGATTTATATTTTATGACACAATGCAATCCGATTTTTATATTTTGAATGTCTTTGGGTCGATGGGTGCACATTGCACATGCACTGCAATTGTAAAATGAACCCTTTTTCCACCAAATTTTATTTTTTCTATATATTTGCAAATCGGCGTGGAATTTTATTTCATTTTACGATTTTCCAAATTTTTGGAAACTTAGACACACTCGGATCGATGTGTTTATAATATATGTTTCAATTGGAACATCTGCTCAGGACTCGGAAACCTTTTCTGATCCATTTGAATGAATGTTTGTCATCGATTTATTTTTAGAATAAAAGAAGGATAAAATAAAGACGGGTTAAAATTAAATTTAACAACATTTCTACATTGCACATATTGTGCAAAACTAATTCAATTCGATTTTATTTTCGAACGAAAGGGTTTAATTACAAATAAATCTGAATGAATCGAAATTTTTCAATATTCTTCAATTTTTCCATTCGGCGCGTCAGTTCCCTATTAAGAATTGAAAGTGTTTCGTCAACTAATGAGACCACTGGTTTCTGTTATGATTTTTTTTTCTCCAAAATTTTGGAAAAAAACAAGGAAGAACGTTAGAATGTGTGCCCTTTTGTTCCAGCTGCTTTTCAGAATGGCTGTTTTTATTTTTATTTTTATACGAGAGTCGGTCCGGGAGGGTAACAAATTGTTTATTTTTAATTTAAAAGATCATGTGCATTTATTTGAATTGTGTCCCATAAAACGATGTTACCTTCCTCATTTCAGATTTCACATTCTTCGTGTCGTTGCGGAACCAATTATTCATTTTTAAACTCATACACCCAAACACAAACGCATATTTCACATTTTTTCCTCGTTCAATTTGATGTGCGACGCGTTAGCAATCACACTCTTATTCAGTTAAATCGTGTGGTGCTTGTTGTTCGTACTTTTCAGCCGAATGCCCATTGAAAAGGAAAAGTAAAATGCAGGAAAATGAAATGGGGTAAAAAATTGTAAAATGGTAAAAAATTTCAATAAAAATGAACAGAATGAAACCAAATTTGTGCATTCAACTGAATTCGGGGTTGTTTTTGCTGTAGTGTGCTGTATTATGATGATTTATTTTGTTGAAAATGGAAAGTAATCGCTTTTCTCTGAACAAACAACTATTGGAACTTCAGACTTTAATGCCAAACATAAAATCGTTTATTTTTTTCGTCAATTGTTTGGTAAAAAAAAAGATTTTTTTTTTTGGTAAAAATTCACCAGTGACATGTGTCACATGCTATTATTAATGGGATTTCATTCGACAATATAAATAAATGAGTTGAAATCAGTACGATATCAGACTGTGAATCACAAGGCCCGTTCGATGCTGATACGAATATACGATTCGATTTATATTTTTCTTTCTCGTGTTAAAATTGATCGTAACGCGAATTGATAACATCAAATTGATACCAAATTGAGTAGATTACAATGTTTATATCGTAAAATCATGTCGAAAATCCATGTTAGTATCGTGTAATTGATGGATTTGACTGCGGTTTACGAGACATTTTTCAAATTGGAATATAAAGATTGATTCAAATTCAGTGGAACGAAATGCTAACATATGTTTCAACATTTCCAATTATTATCCATCTGCATTTTTAAATTAGAATATTGTTTTGAATATTACCAGCCTACCCAATGGAAACGAAATCTCATTGCAAAATTTAAAACTTACGAAAGTAATTTTTCTATTGAGAATAAGTTCTATTGAACGTCTAAATGTTTTGTAAAATGTTATCATTTCGAAAAATTTATTACAAAGGGAAAAGAGAAGAAAACTTCATTTCCATTTGGTTACTGTTTAAAGTTTAAATAGCAATATGGTTTACACAATATTTAATAATATACTTATTTTTCGGAAAATTCTGAAAGACCAATGTCCCCTGTCTCCTTCCATACGTTTCTACTTTTTCATTTTTCAAATTTTCTATTTGTTTTAATATTTTTATAAGATTTTTTTTTTTTCATTTTTATTTTATTTCAACTACTCACTAAATGCTTAAAAAACGATGGGCTCAATAATGTGCCGAATCGGATTTGATTTTGATTTTTTGCTCTTTTTGAAGGTACTTTAGAAGGTCTTCGGTTGTTACGTCTTATTTTGTTTAGTTTTTTCTTCTTTTTAGGCATAAACTATAACGGGTACATGGCACATTATGATCGAAGTATTGAACATAGAATCCAAAACATGATCAATAATGTGCGTACCCTTCGTTCTTGTTTCTTTTTTGGTTTTGTTCATTTTTGTTTGGAAATTCATGTTTGATTTGGATGTTTCATCTTCTCTCTGATTTGATTTTCTTTTGCCTCAGTTTATATTTTATATTCACCCTAAGTTTGTCGCGTTCGAAGCCAGACGTAGATTTTTTTCGTCCCTGGCCAGTTACCAAGCTCGAAAAATAGTGACATAGATATTCCGAGTATATTCGAAAATTCAAATAATGATAATAATAAAAAAATAATAAAAAATAAAATTTTTCGAGATGAAAAAGAGATTCAGACTGCAGACGTGGTGAATTCAAAGTTCAATTGATCAAATGGAAGGAATTCACAAATTCCAATGTAATACAACGCAACATATATGAGAATTTCTATTTCGTGTTTGAACGATAAATATTCGAAGAATTTGATTTGACGTTTTTGGTGGTATATTTTGCAGATTTAATGGTCCTTTTTTCATTGATGGATGGATTTTATATTAGAAATTCTTTTTCCAGCGTTTGGCATTCAAAAATGTTCACATTTCGTTTGCTCTTTAACTTCAAAATTTCATTTCGTTGATGGCAC
>GL501488.1:729392-739680 GCA_000149185.1 Mayetiola destructor | reverse complement strand
TAACCAAGAACACAGGCCTACGTATCCAGTATGTTGGTTGATTTAACGCTCTCAATGTATGCGTATGTGGAAAAGTTTTTAGAAATTCGAGTCTATTTTATTTATCAGTCAGCATGTCGTAAGAAGAAAAAGTGAAATGAAAACTGTATAAAATGCCTTCAAATACATAGAATAGCAGTATAATGTGGCCAGTATGGGGGACGTGATATATTATTTTTATATATGCGAAAGTTATTGTGGTTGTGCGTATATGTAGTGTGATAGCGGTCATTGAAAACTTGCTTATCACTTTTAAGTAAATAGACAGTCCGAACAACAATATGCGGTAATGGTGAGACGAGAAAGAAGAAAAACGGCAAACAAGGCAAAGAAGAAAATTGGATTTTTTTCTTTTTCGTTTAGTTGGCACATACGTTCCCATCCCAAAACCAAGTCGATTGACCATCCATTTTCCAACACAATCAAATCCATTTCATTTTGTACACGATTCATTTCACTTTCACTGACACACACATATAACCGTTGGCCCAGCAGTGGTCGGTCAAATTTTCCCATTTTCTTTGATTCAAAGTTTTTCAGTTTTAGATTTTTGTGTGCATGTGTTTCTTCTACTTTTTTTTTCAGTAAAACTAAAAACTTTTTCTCTTTCGTTGCGTTTCGACTCTCCCCCATTTTGCGGACATTCGCCAGTCGGCAACTGTGAACATGCGAAACGGCGGAATGAAAAAATATATGTATTTTGAAGAATAAGATGTATTGTGGGCTGTTGTTGCCCAATCGTTTTTCATAGAACCGATATTACATTCCATTCAGAATGGCCAACTAAATCGAACATTTGAATGAGTTTCTTCCGATGGTTATACGGATAGCAAGGAGAAGAGCAATTGAAAATTGCCATGATTTCGAATATTGCGAGTCCGATGAAAAATCACATCAAACAACGCGGCATATTGTTTGTTTTGCTAAAATGATTCAGTCTTAATGGGCATAGAAAATGTTTTAGGCAAATTGTAGGATTTCTGATTAACATCATTTACATTTTGCAAAAAATGAAAAAAGATGCGCTTTTTTGAAATTAATTGATATTTTTTTCCTTTCGGCATATTTGAATTTTGGCTATCCAAGCCTGTCAACCACAGAAACATGTTCGATTTAAATTACACCCCATCGCCAAAATCCCTTTGAATTTATTCTATTCCAAAACCTGAATACAAACATCGTCAAAAGAATGAAATGAATGCATCTCTTCGTTCCATCCGAGATCAACTTCAACATGGAGATGAATATGTGTTGTGCTGTGATCTGATGTGGGTATTGATTTTATTTTATTCCCTTGTAGAATATATCGAAAAATGACAACAAAAACATTTGTAGATGATGTGAATGTGGTTAAATTGTAGCGTTTCCCATTGCAATTAGCCTCAGTCCCGAAAATCGCTTGTTAATCGTTTCAAGAAAGAATGAATTTTGAGACCACAGAACAAGCTGCAAACCACTTTTGACAATGCATATGTGATGACGAATTATACATTTTAAGATACAGTTTGTGAACGATTGACGAAGCAAACTTTATTTAGCTGATGAATTTTGCTTCAAGAATTAAGAAATTAGGAAATTAAGAATCTAAGGCCAAAATTGTCTTGTCATGATTAAAAGTCCATTCGACAAACGTGTAATTGAAGAATTTTCACAAAACTCGTTCGGCCAACAATTCTACGATGACCACGATATTGATAAACATAAAATGAATAATTGTCAATGGCCAGGAGTACCATTTACACGCACGGCATAGATGTTTTATTATCGAATCGACTGTATTATGTATTCAAATCAATAAAATGATTAATTGGTCAATGTTTAAAGCTTATGAAATAAATACGTCATTTCAATAAGTCTTTTGAATGAATTACATTTTATATAATCTAGGAATGAGGACGGTGGACACTTGTTTGTAGGTAATCTTGATGCAATCGTTTTCGCCTCTTATAATGATGAAGTGAATGCGACGATGAATTGGTTTATTGGGCAAAAATGAACATGTTTTTTGGAACATGAGCAGTTTTTTTAAATGTTTTTTTGATGTGGATCGAAGAAAAAAAGAGATGATTCCTTAAGCTCCTACGAACCGTTGCTGTGTGCCAAGGTAAGTACTGTATGTGAATGTAATACAATTCATTGATGTTTCAGCTTTGATGCTTGAAATTCAAGTACATAATAATAATTTTCTAATAAATATTCAATGGATAACGGATGAGTTTTTCTCAAAAAATCATTTTCAGTCTGTCCGAATCAATTTTTCCTCTCTGCTCGTCTGATGTACAATGTACATATATTTTTCGTTTGCAGTGAACAAATCTTACGTTCTTGATGGATATTAATATTAAAAGGTGTGCAATGTCCGATATAGGCCTGACGACAAGAGTTTGGAGATACCGTCATGGACTTTTCTGGTCGAACTTCAAAAAACGAAACGGATCTTAAATCTGCCCATTCAGCTTCAATAGGTAATCCCATTATGATGATGTTACTTCGAAATTCAATTGAATAAGTACCGAGTGAAAAAAGAGCATTTACTAATAATATTGGAAGGCAATGAGAAAATTCGAAATTTAATGAAAATGTCAGCATCGATGCTCACTTCAGTTAAGTGAAGTGAAATTTCTCTTGTAAGCATAATCATTGGACTTCTTTATGGAAATACAGACGCAACCAATATGTAAGATGCCTTGCAAATAATATATACAAATATGACCAGACACAGGACCGGTCATAATAAATCATCATTTTCATTCTTCATAAATGTGTGAATAGCCGTAATATGCAATTCATAAAATGAATTTCATTTGATCATCGATAAATATAGTAATGATATAAATTAGAATTACATTAATGATTGTTGGGAAAAGAAGCCAAAGCTAGAAAAAAATTCGGTCGAAGTGGTTTGCCGTCCGGTATTCGGCATTATCATTCGATTGATCAGCGAAAATTATTATGTATTAATATTGTTTTCGAATCAAATTAAGTTTTGGTTGTTTTGTTTAATGCGAAAAGCGAAAAGCAAAAAAAATTGTTAAGAGGTACACATTTCTATGGCAAAGAATCGAATTTGTTCCAGAGCATCGGTTTTAATGCTTATGGAATTTCTAATAATAATATAATTGATTGTTTCGTACTCTTCATCTCACGAATCGAATTTCGAGCACAATGCGTTCTGAGATTCGTTCAATTGTACATCATTTATCTTGTGACCTAAGCAAAAATTTCCAACCAATGGAAATGGAAGAAGAATGAAATTGGCAAAATCTGTAAAGAGTGAAACTATCATATTTTCGGAATCGATAAGCAATATCTTATTATCTTCTGGCTTCTGATCGTAAAATTTCGGTTTCTCATTTTCGAATGGATGTTTCTTTTTTGTGATATTTTATTTATTTATATAAATATATTTTCCCCCTCAACAAACATGAAAACAAATTACGAAATTTCCGGAAACCATTTATACTTCGCGAGATTCAAAGATAATAATCGAAATCTTTACCATTTTGATATTTTGATATTAGAAAACACAACAGATAAACAAAAAGTCGATGCGTTTTAAGATCATATAATTTCGATTAGTAATGAATTTTGTTCACCATTCTCCATGGATTGGGTGATGGCCCATATTTGACGGTCATAAAAATGAACTTTCGCTTTTATGTCTCATATCTAGATTTTTTACTTGTTCAGTCGTCGTTAAATAGTAACAGAGCAAAAAGACATTTGCCCTACAGATTCACGTGGCTGTCCGAATGACTGTAAAAGAGATTTTTTTATATTTTGGTTCATAGTGTGGTAGCCTTTTGATTCTCATCCTCGGGCATGATAACAAAAGGGAAGATATTCTCGACCACCGCTGCTTAGAATTCATCATGAAATCAAACGATGATGAACAAATTCGATGGTGAAAAAAAGATGTTTCTCTTTTCACAATTTCCTTTTTTTGTAATCAATTCACTTTTAACCGAAACAACAAATTCAATCGACTTTTATTTCGTTCAGGCTGGTGCGTACGTTCGGTGCGTGCGCTTATCATCATATTCCCATTTCAATCGCCATGGCTACTGAATTTATGAAAAGCCATTCAATTCTTTTTCGCCTTGCATATAATGCGCGTATATATTTCATCTTCTGCTTTTCCGAGTATCCAAATGTCCATCACAGTGCCACATACAAGTAGAAACCTTTTCGCACACAATGCCAATTCGAACATTCTTTTTCCCAACTTTTTCTTAGCACATCGATATTGGCGTTGCTGTTGTTGTTTATGACTGTGGTGGTGGTTGTTAAATTTTTTCTTCATTTACTCTGTTGCTTCCCTTCATGCAAAGGTGTCCGAAATGTATGAAATAACACAACGGATGTGATGGACAGTTCAAATATAAGAAACACAGGCCCATGTTGTGAACAAAAAGAAAAAAAAATGTGAAAAATGTTGAAATTGTAAGTTTTTGCCACCTTCACACATACTGTGAGCCGAGCATAATGACTGTATGCATGAATACATATACGTGCCTGGTCGGCATTGAAATTGAAATTGACAAGAGGGAAAATTCTTCAAGAAAAGAAAGCGTTCCTTTAATCTGATTACATTCCAGGGAAAAATTATCTTCGATGAAAATTCGACTACAGTTCCTAATTTAACAGATCAAGTGAAATTCAATACAATTTAATGTACACATGAAATCGTTTCATTAAAAGGAATATTTTGCCGGGCGTAAAGAAATATGTGCAAAAATGTTCATTCATTTTATTTATTTAATTTCATTTGGCCATTGTCTTCCCCTCCTGCGTTTGGTTATCGTTTTTCATTCACCCAGAATCCAAAATGAGAATGAATAGTGCTTCGCTTCAGAAAAATATTCAGTTTTGTATTCATTCGAATTTATTTAATACGCACACCAAACACCGCACTCTGCACTCAATATATTCGAGATATTCAAAGATGCGTGCAGTTGACGGCCTTTTTTCCTTACTGACTGTGATGGCTACCACAGATACGATGACGATCAAATTTTATTTATATTTTTCAACCAGAGCTGGCAAGCAAAGGAAAAATTATGGCAAATTTTGAAAAAAAGATTCTGAAATGTCGTTTATGAATATGTGCGCCAAATGCATGTCTTGGCGTCAGTGTGTTCGGTGTTTGTGAGTATTATGTATAATTTGTTGTATTTGTTTGCCTTTTGCGCCTTTATTTTCACATATGTGTTTGAAGGATGAGCGCCGAAACATGTGAGTGTGTGTGGGGGGATTTTTATTTTTATTTTTCATCTTTTGGCTAAAATATAAAAAAAACCGTCTACTTTTTCCAAGTGGATTGCTTCATGGAACACCATTCTCGCACATAATTCTAAATGGACGAAGACGCTATGACTGTTGTTTGGAGAATCGTGTATGAAGTATGAAAAATGTAGATTATTATCTATATTTGTATAGCATATACAGACTACAGATGTTGTGTTGTTCAAAAGCCTCCCTCTGAGCATTTTTTCTAATTAGTAATTTTTTTTTCATATTTTTCATCACATAATACGCAACACATTCGGAGGTGTTGTTGTTGTTGTTGTTGTGAGTTCTCATAGATAAATAAATATCAGGCGTAGAAATTGATGGATAATTTTCATAATATTTATTTATATTCGCATTAATAATAATTGTAATGTATCGCACTCGAATCGATTAAATTGACGATTTTGACTCATGTAAGTTGATGATTAGTTTTTATCGTAGCGTTTGCAATTGGTTTTCAATGAGTTTAATTGGAACACTTGCGGTGACTAAAAATGAAACTTGGCCAATTTCATCGGCTTTTTCATTGCATTGAATATATTGAAAACAAGATTAAAGATCGCTGGTTTGTTTGGCAGAGGATAGGCCATCTGTGGGCTCTTGTGCCTCATTTGAAGTGAAATTGAATACAGTGGAATTTTCAAATCAATTGCATTGAATTCAACGAAAATTTATTTCAAGAATTTGGATTAAAAAGCAGAAACAAAACAATGAGCGTCACATCGCATGATATTCCAAGGATCGATTAATATTGAGTTTCGGTAAATACATGAATCACGAACAAAAATTTATTCCATTTAAGTATTTATTTATTTATGTTTTTCTCGAATTTTTCCAAAACTTGAAATTGCCTTTCGATTTTTCGCTTGCGAATCATGGAAATTGAAGAATGTGAATTTAAATGTGGTATTTTTGGCATTTTCTATAAACGATTCACTTTTTTTGTGCGGCGGTGAAAGCATATTTTTCCTTGTATAATCAATATACAGTAAAGTTCCTCTAAAAGGACCACTTTGGTTGCTGGCATATTGGTCCACAAATGAGGAATGGTCCTTTTAGAGAGTGGTCCTTTTATAGAGACTTGACTGTAAGTGAAGCTTTTCGTGAGATACACATCAAGGAAAATTTTGATTCATTATCATTTTTCAACGATTTTTAATGTTGATGGCAAAATCGATAAATTGAGGTATGCGAACTATCTCATTTAATAAAATTTCTCGTTTCTGCTGGTTTTGGTTCCATTTTGAAACCATCAAAGTCATTGTGTTTGAATTCACTGATAAACAATTTCCAAAAATAGATAATGAAAATAAAATAAAGATTCGAATGACAACAGCTTTTTCAAATTGGATCAAATCCAGTGAAAATTCAGAATTGAAATTTTTCAAAGGTTTCACCAAACAACCTATCTCAGTGCCCAAATAAATTTTACACCAAACTAAACGCACTTTACATTAAATGACTGAGTTGTAAAAGTTGAACTTGATTTAACGGCGTTGATGTGATATCATAATACTTATTATTGAAGAAAATAGAATTAGAAGGAATTTCTTCGGTTCAAATGAGTTTTTGGGCAGGGAAAATTATCTTAAATTTTTTTCTTTTTTTAGTTTCAAATGAATGAGAAAAAAAACTTACAGAACTTCACTGGACGTTTTATTTAATCATCATTCCGACACAAAACGCGCGTAAGGTTTGTGTAGCCTGAAAATTGGCCACCACTTCTGGTTTGCGTACGCGATTTTTATAGACTAGAAATGAAATGATTTGGTGAGCAACACTATACCTAAAAATTGTATTTCGAAAAACGAATAAAGAGAGAAGGATCGAACGCACACCGCCAACGATACTATAAAGTATAAAGTGTACTCGGTTGTTTGGTCGGTCTGTCGGTCGTTCGTAACACGTTTTCCCGTCGCTTTTAATTCTTTCTTCTATTTCTCCAACTGCTACTCCTATTTTACTATTATATGTTTCTCATATGAGACGGTCAATCCAATTGTGTGTATATATATATATGTGTGCTTCACATATGCGAATGAACGACCGACCACTAAATTTAACAGTTATATGCTACACGGAACGGAACCCCCGTATGTATGGACCGAATTCGACCAAACAAAGAAATCGACAGTTTTTAAATTTGTATTTTATATGTGAAACGATGGCACCGCATATAATTCCATATAGTACACTATACACTATTCGAATAACGTAACCGAATCGCATTCACCGCTTTCATTTTCAGTATTATAACTTAACACACACAAACACTACACACATGTTCAATATCATTTGATGGTAGGATGCCGATTGCTGATTTTTCCATAAATTTTTCTATTTTTTCGATTTTTCTTTTTGTTTGGGATTCAGTGTTCAGTGTTCATAGCTAAAAATGCCGGAATAGTGACTATATCATTTTCATCCCTTTGTACGAATCAATGCTTGTGTACCGAACAACGGTTCAAGTTCTACTTTCGATTTCGTCTCGATGCGTTCGCTTTTTCCACTTCTCGAAGACTATAAACTTTTTCATATTTTTTGATTCGGTTCGGAATTTGAGTAACTTTTTCTTTTTCACTTTTGGGCCAGTCGTATGGTTGGCCTTTGTCATGTTCATGGGGAAATTCTTTTTCTCTTAAATAATTTCTTTATGTGTACACACATATTTCAATATTTGCGATAGGAAAACGCGCAATTACATTTTTTTCAGAGAGCCGTAATTGTGCAGACAGTGCAATCCATCTCATTCTCTCTTACAATCCACATTACATACACAGACATGCGGCTACATTTTTTCGCCGAAAAGAAAATATGGAAAAATATGAATTGTTTTTCGGATGGAAGAATTATTATGGAGAAAAAAAATCGGCCGAAGCGATAACGAGGGGCAACCTTTCGTAGTGTACAACAATTGAATGTTTGATTTGGAAAGCTTTGTTAGGCGCAATGGATCTCATATTCAGGCTTGATCATTTAAATGGCTCACAACGGCAGAGGTTTTTTTGTTGAAACAGACACGAAGATAATAAGAGATAAATAAATTTACGGAGAAATTTAATATGACCATGTTCGACTTGAGAAAAACATTCTTTCCAAGTTCAATTTTGAAAAATTATTTATTTCATGTTCAATGGTTCAAGGACATTTGAAGTCAATCAGAAATGATTCAGTCTCTAAATACAGAGATAAACTAAAATTGGCATCCAAAATGATAGAGCTATTGAGACCATTGTCGCATATGCAGAACTGACGATTTGAGCTGATTTCAAATAGTTCTTGATAACTGGAATATTCTTTTCAGCCCATTTTAGATTATAGTTTGCATTCTTTAGAGATATCTGCAGTGTGTCGACGGGACCGAGTGCTGATTCATTTTTCTCAACGAATTTTTTCACTCTGTCAATCTGATTATTGGATGTAAAATGAGATGCCAACAATGATAAGACACGTGGAACTTCGTTTTCACTTTCGAATCTGAAATGATACAAAACAAAATCAAATTGTCTCGGCAATTATTTGAACGCAAAAATGAATCCAAAATCTATTGTTAGCTTACACTTTGGTTATTTGTTTGTAATTTTTTAAGATGTAATCAAGAACAAAGTCAATATTCTGTGGTTGTGATAACAACGATACAAGCGCCGCATGCTTGTCCTGCAATCGTATCTTATCTCCGAGTATTTCGTTAATGTAATTCTATTTTTGAATGAAATAATAAACGATAAAATTTCATTGAATTTTGCTTGAATCTTTCATTTCATACCAAAACTAAATCATTGTTTTGTGTGCATCCCAGTGCATTTAGAATAACAGCTTGTTCAGTAGCGACATTTTCCTTTTGGAATTTGTTCCATAATATTTGCCATGTATCATTTCCACCACGATTTATAACCGTGCAATAAACCACCGGCTTCAAATTCACCGGAATTCTTTTCAAACGAGAATGATTGGATTTTTTTCCGTGAATTTCTAGAACAAATTATAATAATAATAACGATTGATAAATTCAATGTACTTACAGATCCTCTTCCTGAGATTGTTTTTCAAATACATGATTGGCATCTGATATGCATTTTTTATGACCCAATTGACAAGCATAGGACAGAATTAAGCCTCGATTATATGTATCTAATCGCGTTTCATTTTCCTTCGCTGTGAATCCTAAATATGAATACACATTACCAATCAATGACAATATGTATTCCTGGAATTATTGAAAATTGATTGATTTTTTCTTATCCCGTTATCATCTCAGCCATTGTTCACAGAAAAACAATAGAACTCACCTCGAAAAGCGGTCTTTCGTCACTCTTAAAACGATTCAAGATGAATTTGAAATTAGCCAATGCCGCATACCATGGCACATAATCAGTTTCATTCTTCAAATACTGAACGGTATGCAAGGCTTGTGTGTAGCTCAATAATTCGCTTTGAGCCAAATTCAAAGCGTCATCAACAATCTGAAAAGATATTTTTAAATGGCAGTGATCATGATATGTATTAATATTATTATAATAGTGTCCAAATTGTACCTGTGCTCGATTTAAAACATGAATATCATTCGGTGAATCGTTAAGAATTCGATCAATGTTTTTCCATATTTTAGTGTCGTAATTCACACGATAATAGCCTGACAGAGGAAAAAAATCATCAAAATTTATATTCGCGATAACAATAATTCACAAAAATACATTATGTGCCATGTACAATGTACACCGAACACACTGATCTATTCACCAGTTTGTTGAACATTAAATATGATCCAATCCACTTCTATTCCTAGATTTATTTGCTTGGTGTCTGATGATAAAATGAATTGCTTTTTTGTATTGTTGAAATCTTCTGTCGATGTGGCGTACGTGATCGGAATATGCCATAATGATGTTTTATTATGGTTTGGTTCATTCCATAAAAATTGTCGCTGTTTGAGTTTAATTGTTTTACGATCATCTTG
>GL501488.1:692340-705671 GCA_000149185.1 Mayetiola destructor | reverse complement strand
CCATTCATTCATTCATTCATTCATTCATCCATTTCATATATTCATCCATTTCATATATTCATTCATTCAGTTATTTCATTCATTCCGTATTAATGTGTTTTCTCAATTTACTCTGTTATTTGTGAAACATTGATATTCCATATCAGCCGCAATATCTTCAAAATCACATAGCTTCAACGTGAACGCCGGCTTTTCAATAGATTTTTCTACATTTTCCTTCAACCGTTCCAGTAAAAACGTGCAGAATTTTTCTCTTAGAACAGAGGTGAGACCTATAGGTGAGATTTGTACTATTATTGTTTTTTCATAAGTCGGCTTTTCAATAGATTTTCAAACCAGACCAGTTATTTTATTACTGTGAACACCATTATGAATTCGAGCACCAAATGTACGTGTTTGCGATTCTTCTAATGCTCGCATTGCATCCAATTTCTTCCTACGGCGCTGAAATTCTTGTTGAACTAAATCTGTGCAACGTTTTGCAGCTTTTGATTCGCGCTCATCGGTACCAAAATCATTATCATTCTCTGCATAGGCCTGCTCATTTTCACGATTACCACTACGGCCGCCACCATACATTTCTGAACTATTGTCAAAGTCATAATCAATTTTACCGGAAAAACCATTCATCGCTAATTGATTGAATTGTTCCAAATTTTTCTCGGCTGCCTTTTTGTCCTTACAAACATCACACTGTTTACGACTAGGGCAATCCGGTTCCTTGTCATCTCCAAAGTATTTGGAAAATAATTTATGGCGACACGAAACTGATTCACAGTGATCTACTAACTTTGCAAACTCTTTGATGTTTTGTTTGATCTTTGGATTGTCGGGATTTTTGTTTAGATCTTGGTTGAGTAAAAAATTGATTTTTTTCACATCTTCTTTGCAATAATAAAGACGACAGTAGGATTGTTTTTGATCACGACCGCCTCTACCAGATTCTAATGGCCAAAAGTGAATAAAAAATTGATTAGCACGAATTGTGTGTTTTTTGAAAAGAGACGATTCTACTCACCTTGATAATAGGCTGCAATGGATTGTGGAACATTCCAATGAATGACAAATCGAACCGTTGCCTTATCAACACCCATACCAAAACTATTTGTTGCACAGATCACTGGAAATTGGCCTACATCGCGGTTGATGAAGCGCATTGCGTGAGTCAGTGGTAAGTGTTTAGGATATTAAATAAATAATTAAAAAAATTTACCACTCATCCAGTCTTCTTGAACTTGTTTCCGCTCGTTATCCTTCAAAGCAGCATGGTAGGCCTTCGATGGTATTCCTTGCTTATTCAAACCAAATGCCACATGTTCTGTTGAGTCTCGAGTTCGGCAATATATAATTCCGCACGATGCATTTTTCTCATCGATCGGTTTTGAAGATGTGCTTTTCGTTTTCAAACGTTTTGTTATGAATTCACTTAAATGAATATAATCATCTTGAATTGTGTTCTTATAAATAATATCGTAATACAAATTTTTGCGAAAACATGGCGTTTTAAACGTTTTTGGGTTTTTTAATGCAAGATTTTTAAAAATATCCTCGGTTACTTCTTTGGATGCTGTTGCAGTTAATGCAATCCATGGAATATCTGGGTATTTTTTGCGCAATTCACCCAATTTCAAATAATCTTTACGAAAATCATGACCCCTGGAAGAAATTACAAAAAAAAACCAAAAAAATATTAGTTAATTAGCTGTGTGAATTTTGAATGTTTATAATAACGTTTCGTTTCGTTTGTTTTCTTTTCTTCCCGTTCTCTTTTTTTGTGTTGTATATACAGCAGTTCATTGTGTGTCGATTGTCGTCCAATTCAACATATATTGGTCCCAGCAGCTGTTTGACAAATCGAAGCGCATTAATGTTATTTAAAACGGAATCCAGGTGCACCCAAGATCCGCGAATAAACACGTGATCCAAATCAATAGTTGGAACGAAACAATCAAAACCACAGCCCAATGAATTAGAATCGTGACTACAATGGATCCCGAGCAATTTTATCAAAAGGATTGGATTTACTTGCTGGCCGCCCATTGCCACGGAACTATTTTCGAACAACACAAAGAGTTGTACAACGACGACGATTCGTCAGACGCTGAAGATAGATTTTAAGCTTTATTCAAATCGATTCAAAAAAAGAATATTCTTATTTAGTTAAATTTAACTATGAACTATGAATTTAACTATGCCACAGTTCGAGGCATTCGGGTTTTTGTGGACTGTGTCAACAAGAACGGGAGGATAGTAGCATAAATAAAAATCAATAATCCGATTTAAAAACGATTTTAGGCAGGTTGTAGGGACGATTGTGTTCAAAGCTTTCTAGTTTATAAAAACTTATAGAGATAGAAGCTATTGCAATGCTAAATTTATTAATTATTTATTTAATATACCAAACACTTACCACTGACTCACGCAATGCGCTTCATCAACCGCGATGTAGGCCAATTTATTATATTTTACAATTGAATCAAGTAGATCGCGGAAAAAATTGGTAGCTGCTTGCTCAGGAGTGATATAGAGGAATTTCGTCGATGGTTTTACACTTTTCAAGTCAAGTATCACTCGATTACGCTCCTTGAGTGTCATCTTTGAGTTTAACGACTCAGCGCAAATCTTTAACTTTGTTAAATGATCCAACTGGTCCTTAATCAAGGCCAATAAGGGCGAAAATACAATTGTAATTCTGTTCTCTTGTATAACACCGGGAAGGTGGTAGCACAGAGATTTACCGGAACCGGTTGGCATTGATACATAAACATCACGTTTGCCTTAATTATTTCCACAGAAAAAAAACGATGTACTAGTTTTTTATGAATTTAAATTAATTTTTATTGCTGGATCTCACCTCTGAGTATTTCTTTGATGGCATCTTTTTGTAGAGTGCTTTTGAAATCTTTGTGATTGAAGTGCTCTCGCAATTTTTCTCTTAGTTTTTCAGAGGAATACTCGCTGCTGTCTTTTTTCGTATTCTGCGATTTCGATTTATCTTTCTTTCTCGATGACGTGGATGGTCCGCTCATCTTGATTTTCATTCAAATCATTCGATAATTTTCGTTGATTCGACTGCAATTTTATTATTTCCGATTTTTCGCTAGGTACAATGGAATGGTCTCTGTTAACAAATATGAGATTGACAGATTGACCGATTATTTGACATAAGCGTTTGGCGCTAAACAACCGGGTTGACTTTCGATTTTGACAGTTCAAGCGGTTGATAATGAAATTTGAACTTACGATAAACTGAAAGTAATAAACATTATAATAATAATTGAAACGTCTTATTTACGATTTATTTGATTCGATTAATTTCGAGATTTATTACAAATACATTGAAATTTGTTCCATTCTTCATGTGATAATAAAAAAAAACACTTTAAGAAATCTAATTTCGGATTTCAAATAATAAGGATTATAACTGAAAGTAATAAACATTATAATAATAATTGAAACGTCTTATTTACGATTTATTTGATTCGATTAATTTCGAGATTTATTACAAATACATTGAAATTTGTTCCATTCTTCATGTGATAATAAAAAAAACACTTTAAGAAATCTAATTTCGGATTTCAAATAATAAGGATTATAATCCTTATAATAAGGATTATAATCCTATAATTATAACAATAACTTGACACTTATTCTTCGGATTCTGTGTTTTCAGTTTTTGAATCAATGCTTATAATCGATGCGCAATCACTTTCATTAAGTGGATCATTTGGATAAATGATGGTGATTTCTGATTCAACACTTGAACGACTGTTCCAATCGTTCATCAACTCATTGACTGAAACGAATTTTTCGGTATTTTTCCCAAACTTTTTTCGATGATATCGATTATCTACGTTCAACTTCGATTCCGTTCGATCGTAGAGACTCGCATTCGATTCAGAAACATATGTCTCAACCGAATTTCGGGATGTGTCATCTTCTACTTCAATTGTCATCATAGGTTGTGACAAATTCGATTCATATGAATAATCGGATAATTCAATCATTCCCGAAGATGGACTTGTTTCAACCCTCTCTGGTTTGATTGTCTCGATTTCTGTGTTGTTATTGTTTTGGATTTGAATGGTTCCATTTGGTTTGGGACTTTGCTTGACATTGCTCTCATATACTTGAGATGATGCATTCTCAGATTGAGTATCTGAATCGTAATTCATTTTTTTTATGTTTAATTTCCTTGGCGCAATCGTTGATCGGCGTGTATATGTTCTCTTTGCTGGAGTTTTTTTGATTTTGGACGCATTTGGAATGAGTGTCATTAGGTCCATTAGTTGATTTTTACTTAAATCTGAGATAGAAGACGAAAGCAATTCGATGGGGAACATTAATAAAGAATGATATCAGTTTAATTGAATTAAATTTTACCGGAATCTGTAACAGGCGGAAATGCAGTGAGCGGACCCTCTTCATCTGATTTTGAATTATTCTGACTGGACGGTAGTTCAATTTCTATTCTTTCTTTGCTCTTCTCTGTCTGTGACAGTTCAGTTTCAACCGGCAATTCATTTTCGAATTGTGAGACAGTAACAGTTGCTTCAGCTGGTTCATCGTTAATTTGATTTATCTTACCAATGGGAACAATGTTTTTGGTATTCGTTATCGTCGACGAGCCTGTTAAATCTTCGTCCAGCTGTTCTATTTTAAATTTTTTCGCTTCCGACTGTTCAACTTCTGCATTCTTCTTTCTTCGCCGCTTGACGGTTTTTTTCAGTGTTTCATTCATTTCAATAGCCGTGTTTGTTTGTTTTCTGTCCATTTTTGTTAATGAAATTCTAGAGAGATCAATGGTAATGGGTAAACTGCTCAATGACCAAGCACCACTTTCGTTCTCTTCAGGAACCACAGAAGTCTCAGTCAGTCCGTTTTCATCCGGATCAGCTATAACGACAGTAGCCGTTGCGGCTACCGTTGCTGGCTTGACTTGCTTCTTTCTTGGTTTTGGCTGTCCTCTTTTGACCGCGAGATTATTCTTTTTATTTTTGATCGGACGTTGTTCTTCAGTTTGAGCTGGTTTTGTTGTTTCAGCAATACTCGAAATATTAATTGGTTCATCTTTTACTTTAACATGACTTGATGGCGCTCCACTTTTGCTGTCTTCTTTTACTTTCGCCAATGTGCGTAGGAAACCGGAATTTGAATTTTTCAAATCAAGCGATTTGAGTTGGCTTATAAACTGCGTTGGCCTAAGATTTTGTGCTGAATTAACAAGATTGATAACTTTATCGGTTGCAGTTTGTTTTCCTTTATTCGTGGATGATGCTGCTTTTGTTTTGCGAACTTTTTGTAGGAATGTTTCTTGTGGCTTTTCTTCTTTTACCTTTTTCCTTCCTTTCACTTTTTCAATGTGTTCCACAGCTTTTGAAAGCTTAACCTCTTCAGTTCTTGGCGGTGAATGCTGTTGATTTGGCCAAAGTGAGGTTGACGTACTTGCCGTACTATTCAACAGATTATCAATGAAACTATCAACGCCACTCGCGTCAAGATTACTTTCGTTAGCATTTGCATTTGTGTTTGGAATTTCGTCCAAAAAATCAAGGTAATCATCGCTTTGCTTCGTTGTTGTAGCTTTGCTTGTTGACGGAGCCGGCGCAATGTCATCCATGAAGTCAAATAAATCAAAATCATAGCTTTCGATGTCGGGATTGTGTTGACTTTCTGAAAATAATTCGGTACGCATTGGATTGGGTGATTTGTATTTGTTTTGCCCATCCATTGAAACCTTTAACATAATATCGTTTGTTCCATCTTCAATCTCTTCATAATAATAGACTGTTTTATCTTTTAAATTTTTAAATACAAAATGATGGAATGGATATAGACATTTTGAATTGCCGCATTTGAAAATGGCTTCCTCAAAACTCAAATAGAAATAACGTAAGAAATACGTTTGGCCCTGTTCGTTGCAATGTGGACATTTTTCGGTGTTCTGAAATACCAAAGAATTTGTTTATTTTTAAAAATGCAAAAAAAAAATATTCAAATAATTCACCTCGACTTTATCAGGAACGAAAATTTTTCGGGCCTTAATATACACTTCAGCTTGCATCTTTCTGGTTGTTTTTTCCACTTCGTTACAATATAAACTATCAATCCAACAGTTTTATTATTGTGTATAAATAAGTATTACAAACACGTTTGCTATTGTGTTGAATATTCGAATATTTGAGCTGTCACTGTCAAGTGGATATAGCAATGCGAATCAGTTCATGTCACGTTATACATCGCTCTGTTTACTGTATGTATTAGGACATTTTCACACGTTTAATGTTCTTTGATAATTGAATATGGAATGATTTTAATTGCAAAACAAAACCTTCACCTTGAATTAGATTTTTGAGCAAATATTCACAAATTTAATTGGGCACCCGAATCTTTTGTGTAATTAAAATTTTCATTATATTCTCAAGTACATAGTTTTCACTCAATTCGAAATTGAAATGTTAAATGAACCTGTAAACGCGCCTTCATTTGTTCAATATCAAAAATAGAATAGCTAAACACCAGCTGATTGGGCCGCTATCCATACGATTGACACACCGACCGAATGATATACTCCTATAATTTTTTTCCTCATCATTTAAATTCGTATTACGTCGTTCCTATGATAATATTGGTGACCTTTGTTTTCATGCCTAAAATGTCAAATTTTTGCACTAATTCGCCGACCATATTTGCTCACTTCATACACATCATATCCGAAGTGAACGAATAAAATAAAAAAAATTAGACCACGATTTTTTTCGTTGGCTTTGTTTTTGCCTCTCTTTGCTCCAATTACCATTTTTGTACCGCGTATCTACTATTCACCACTGTCCATAAGTCTAGTTCAGCTTATCACGAAGTTGAAATATTGTGTGCTCTGTGTGTGGTGTATGGTGTATGGTAAATAGTATCACATCGATATAGTAGATAATTGTTTTGCAATCGAGTACGCAATTGAAGTTCAATCGATGTAGTATACATATATTAGACGAGGCTGCATCGAGATTCATCAGTGGAAAAAATCAATTTTTTTCTCTTTCGTTTTCCCAGCAATTTGTTTTTTTCTTCATTCAACTCATTCTCATTGTCTGCGAAACGTCGTCTCGTTGCTGAGAAAAAAATGTAATACGAACATCACTGAACCATGGATTAATAAATTAATATAAGTGAAGTGATAATGAATTGTTAAATAAAGAGACAAAATACTCGAAAATATCAAAGAATCCGAAGCACAGAATCCGAAGGGAGGAAAAAAAAGAATACATAATCGAATCAATTGAGATTTTGTGATCTCGAATTGAAGATAAATACTGAGAATTGACATTCATATTCCGGAGTCCGTACTGGGTAACATATTGCAAATAATAATAATTATTTTAACGATGGACAACAGCATACAAACGAAAATATGGAAAAATTAACGAAAGTCTTTTTCAGCTATGAAAGACGATACTGTGGCACATTGTATTCAATATTCAATTTGAAGTGTTTTCACACATGAATTTTGTGTTTCATTTGACAACAACGTACCCAAGCCAGATAAGAGCTGAAAATATTTTATTGCGATAATTTTTGTAATTAACCAAAGCTGTAAGTGAACACTGTTCAGTGAACAGACAAACGAAACACAGTTCACCGTGATTCAAATTCGATTAATACGTAGTTTTTTCTTTCTGTTCGATTAAACGAGTCGCATTTCATCGCATATGGAGTCTTGTAAATTTAATCCTGCTTTAGCAACCAATACTCTCTTTTTAAACACATTTTCATTTTGCAATTTTATTTTTTCAATTTTTTTCCAATTCATTTAACGAATAAACGAAAGCATATTTTGCGTTTTTGTTTGATTAATTTTTCAATTTTGCGGTTTTATTGGAAATTCTGTTTATTTTGCTCCAATAGAATTGATTTATTTATGAAATTCGCCTTTGTAATGATTTGCATATGAAACTTAATTGCATTTGCTGCAGATGATTTTGACTAACGGAAGTGAATAGCTCAAATCATTGCCAAATTGATCTTATCATATGCACGAATTTGATTTGACTGCAGTACAGTTCATTTTTTATTATTTTATTCTTATTTGTTTGAAATCCATTTGAAGTCAAAAAGTTATTTAATCAAATTTAAAATGAGAGTGGTTGCATTAATAAGCGGGGGCAAAGATAGCTCCTATAATATGATGAAATGTGTGGCCGAAGGCCATGACATCGTTGCATTGGCCAATTTGCATCCAAAAGACAAAGGTTTGTTAGTTTTCTGATCTCCAATTTCTTCACCTGAAAATCTGTTTTTGGTTATTTGATTCGAAAAAATAGTAATAAAAGTTTCAATTAATAATTGTTTGTTTTCTATTTGAGCAGATGAATTGGACAGCTACATGTATCAAACGGTTGGGCATATGGGAATTACAAAATTGGCCGAAGCTATGGAATTACCATTGTATCGCATGGAAACAAAAGGTCAATCAACGCAAACCGGTAAATCATATACACCGACCGATGACGATGAGGTCGAAGATCTTTTCAATTTATTGAAGTCGATTAAAGATGAATTGAATGTTGAAGCTGTCGCTGTTGGTGCAATTTTTTCTGATTACCAAAGAATTCGAGTCGAAAATGTGTAAGTTCAATGAATCGCTAATCAATTCAGTTTCAATGAATTTTGGCTAATTTTATTTATTTTTTTTTATTTTTATTATTTAGTTGTATGCGATTGAAATTAGTATCGTTGGCCTATTTATGGAGGAGAGATCAGACTGAACTTCTTCAAGAAATGATAGACTGTCAAGTCTATGCGATATTGATTAAGGTAGCATCATTAGGCTTAGTGCCAGATCGTCATTTGGGCAAATCATTGCATGAACTTCAACCGCATTTGGAGAAAATGAATGCAAAATACGGTTTAAATGTATGCGGTGAAGGCGGTGAATATGAAACATTCACTTTGAATTGTCCATTATTCAAGCAACAAATTGTTGTGTAAGTAATAAATCAAAGACTAATGCCCTGCCGATAAGACGAACCTCATTCGAATGGGATTTTGTTACAATCAAACACACGCCAATAGTAATAAAAATAGCGAAAATAAGAACAAAGCAACAGCAGCAAATTCTTTACTCACTATCCCATTGAAGTATTTCATTGGGAATAAAATTAACTCATTTTAATTCGCTGTGAAATAAAATGCTTTCTAGTGTTTTGGACACGTGACGGTTTGAATCAAATCATCGGTTGAGAATAAAATCTTAATAGCGATTTTAGCAGCATTCTCGCAAAAACGCAAACAGATAACAGATCACATGAGCGGTCAAAACAACCGATTCTTAATGTCTCTGGTTGATTGTGTTGTTGCCATCATTAATTTAAGCGATTAGCCGCAGTGCTTGTAATAACAACGCTATTTTTATGTCGATTGCTCATTGATCATGGATTCTTATTGTTCTTTGTGCCTTTTGTTTGGCTCAAACTGCAAATCAATGATAACAAAATATGACGCTGCCCTTTTGTAAACAATTTTTACAATAAGTTGTTTGTAATACAATGTGACCGGTAAATATTTGAAACGTTTTCAATCAATGATCGTTCACTATCTTTGGGGAATTGAGTGCCGGGAAAATTTCCTTCGAATGGGAATATTTCGTTCGTTCGTTGTTGACCAAACTCCAACTGATGACATTGTAAACAATATGACATTTGCGATTATCAGTTATCAGAGAATGTTTAATTTCAATATTCAAACATAAACACCAATTCCGATAAAATGTACAGAAATATGGCTGGCGTGTGCTTGATTGTAGCTTCAAGATTCGAAAATCGCTTTTAATGGTGATTTGAGAATATCAACTGTCAACATTATTTATTATTGATAAAATATTAATGTGTGATCATTTCTTGAATTAATTTTAGCGAGGATATGCAGACGGTGATAAGCTCTTCGGATCCAGTGTGTCCGGTTGGATACATAAATTTCACCAAATTACGATTGGCACCAAAAACTCGAGATGCCGAAGCTGAAGTTGTTGTTAAGAAGTCCATTGATTATATCAGCGATTTGAATGAATCAAGCTATAGTGACCTGAGTGATCCCGATTTAAGTGAAACCGAATTGGAATTTATCGAAATGGAAAATCGAATGAAAGAATCGATGAGCCGCGAAGAGATCGCAATAATGTCACGGAGCAACAGTTTGAGCCAAGGTCGAAGTGGTTCATTGTTAACATCGCCGATTCGTCCATTGAATCGAAATGATGGTGCGGATAATGAAAACATGAATAAAACTAAAAACATCGACGATATACTAGTTTCAACATTGAATCAATGCATTGATGCATGTGATGGCCATTCACAAATTCAAACATTTCAATTTGATAATGAACGTCGTGAGATTATAAATAAACCAAATATAGCAATTAATAGTAAAGGTTGGATGTGGATATCGGGTATTCAGGGTAAAGGTTCCACATCAAAAGATGGTATGGCCGATGCGCTCGATATTCTTGTACGTCTGGTGGCCGAACATGGTTATGAGCTGAATAATTTGTGTTACATAACATTGTACGTTCGCCGAATGAAAGATTATATTGAATTGAATGAAATGTATGCCAAAGTGTTTAATATCACAAATCCACCGACTCGCGTTTGCGTTGAATGTCCGTTACCAGAAAATTTGCAAGTTATTATGGAAGCGGTCGCGTTTCGACCACAAAATGAGAATAATGCAAGGAATCGACGTCACACAATGCATGTACAAAGTATTTCGCATTGGGCACCGGCTAACATTGGACCATACAGTCAATCGACACGTGTCGGTGAAATAACATACATTTCCGGGCAAATTGCATTGGTACCGGGCAGCATGACAATGATTGAGGGCGGCATTCGACCCCAATGTAAATTAACATTGCGTCATATCGCACGAATAGCTAAAGCAATGAACGCTCAAGGACAATTACGGGATGTTGTGCAAGGAATTTGCTTTGTAACACATCCCAGCTATATTACCGAAGCCAGGCGCCAATGGGAAAGACGTACCACAAATGCAATTATGGATTATATTGTTTTGCCAGCATTACCAAGATGTGCGTTAGTCGAATGGCAAGTTTGGGCACATTCACATAATGATAAATTCGATTGTAAGTATCTAAATTGTATATCTATCTTTCATGCGTCCCTCAAATTGAATCCAGTCTAATCATTCTTTTTTTCCGAAATTCAACAGACGAAGAAACTGGATGTTCAGTCGGTGACTTTACTGTTTCCAGTCGACGTCGTTGGAATTATGAAAATAATTGTGCAGCAATTGTTTGCTATGTTTCCACTGGTTTGGCAACATCATCCACCCAATTAACCGATCTATCCGAGGATATTATACAACGTCATAATCAAAAGGTGCAAAGTTTAACGATTGAAAGTGTTAATGAAATTATTGGCTATGTCGTTAACAAATTATTGAAAGCTAAATCAACATCATCAACTAGTTCATTGGATAAAACTAAAGATTCAGAACTAACAAATGCTCAAATGAAAAAACCAGCCATTCATTTGAAAATCTTTTATCATGTCAATTCAATGCCATCGATTGATTTAGTTATTAATACCGTATCGGAATTTCGTGATCAAAATACTGATCGAACGAATATAGCTTTTACCGTTCTGCCAGCCAGTAGTTTGAATCATTTCAGCACATTTTTATCAATTTGTGGTATTCGGCATGAATAGGAATTGGAAACGGAAAATTAAAGTGATAGGCAAACGAAAACTAAAACACCAGGATCAATATTACTAATCAAAATATACCGTAAAATGCTTTTCCTGGTTTCAATTGGTTCAGCTATTACAATTTCATATATTTATCATAATTTGCATAATACATAACGAATTTTACATTTGAAATTGACTGTTCTACAAAGAAAAACAAATTAAACAAACAAAACGAAATCAAAAGATTTTACAAAATACAATCGTTTGAAGTTCTATTCTGTGCTCAATATTTGCTCTTCTGAAACATTTTTTAAATTTTTTGAAATAAATCATTTCCTATTCACCATATGCCCAAACTTCCTCACAATGGAGCCCATTTCGACTATTATTACAGAATGAACGCGCGATGCGTGAATTTAATTATTATTATTATTATCATTATTGTCATAAAAGATACTCTTTTTATGTCTTGAGACAGCAGGATCGTTCTATTTCCCTATTGAAATGAAACGATCATTGGTTCCTGAATTAAATATTTCAGGTCGAGATTTTCATTGAATTCCTAAATGATCCCTGACCAGTCAAAGTGATTGTTGTAAAGGATTTAATTTAAGGAGTTTATATTGCCCTGCTCGCACCAATAATTTTATTTCATCGAATGATTTTACACCGGATAAAATTTACAATTTTAATATTAATCAAATAATCTGAAGGAAATCGGGTCGAAAGTATAAAGTTCTCTTTATTATTTATTTCATAGGCCGATTTGTATTTTTTATTAAATGTTTTTCGTTGATGCAATTGAATTATAGGAATATTTATGGAAGTCACACGTATGTGTGTCATGAAAATTTGCTCGGTCTCAAAGGAAATGAGAACTGAAAATGGTGACTGAAAGGGCAACTTTTGCGATAAAAAAGTTATTTAGGATTTTGAATTGATTTCATATTGATGTCGTTTTACACAGTCCAAAGTCTCTAAAATTTTGTTTAAATGTGCCTGGATTTATCATGATGAAAATAAAATAAAAGGAAAAAAAGGTCAAAATTGATGAAGGATAACATATAAAATAAAGGATGTTTTTGCATGAGTTCCTTTCGTTGGGTCGGGAATAACAGATGAAAATGAGCGCCATAGTTGAACATCATCCCAGATGAACGAACAAGCAAAAATTACAGTTGATTTTGAAAATTATTGGTGTGCTTTTTGAGATTATGTTGAGAATGAAAAAAAATAAAATGTTGATTGAATATTTTGACCAAATAAATAATGCATGAGATTTCTTCTGAAACCTGAAATGAATGTTAAACAAACGTGAATATTAATGAGCCCTTCACTATATCAATTCATTTTTATATCAGCGATTCGCATTGAATGTTCTATGACGTTTCTACCGTGACGTTTAATTTCAACTATGTAAGTACATAATAACTAGAACGGGGAGGTTCAACGATGTCGATGGCTGTTATTATTTATTATTAATCTTGTAATCCCTCGTTGAATGATCTACAGCAGAAAGTACTCATACACGGATAATTGTCGGCATAAATAGTTTGTGTTCGTTCGGATCGCAAACGAAAAAAATTCCGTTTGTGTTCTTGTTCGCGAGAATTTTGTTCACAAACGTTC